>JABXWE010023485.1:0-32119 GCA_014611495.1 Limonius californicus | reverse complement strand
TAAAGTAATAATAATATCTAATAATAATAACAATTTTAGGTAATGACAAACTTCCAAATTATCATGTAGTGCTTAACATTGTGTCAGCAATTATTCAGATACAAATATTATTTATATGCAAAATAATTTAAAATTTGTACTAAACAAACATCTTTCGATGTTTAAAACGTGAAAACTAACTACAATTTTATTTGTAATGAAATAAGTGAATTTAAATCACATTTGCTTTAACTTGTGCTTGTTTGTGTCATCAAAGCTTAGTTAAACAGTTGGAATTGTTAATATTTGCTCGTTATATCCGTAAAATGTAATATTCAGGGAACTCAATTACAGCATTAAAATTTAAACATAAACAAAAATATAATCTTGCAATCATTACTATGAATTAAAAAAGAAGGAAATATCAAACGTCTATTAATTATAGTATATTAATACTGCACTTCTAACGGGTTTATGTGATTGATGAATCGTTTCTGTGCTTTAACACTTAAACTTTGCCATTGTGCATATGTTATGCATTTAAATATTAGAATTTGGCTCAGAAAAATGTGAAAAAGCTTTATTTTCAAAAAAGGATTATCTAAAGAGCCACCTTCATTGAAACATTCAACGTAAAATCATTGCTCAAGCTACTCCCGTATTCCATTATAATTCCTAAGAAATGATTTTAGGTAAAGTTTGCATAAAGATAAATACTTTATAAAGATAAATACTTTATGAATCGCTAAAAGATAGAAATAATAAAAATATTAAAAGTTTTGCTTGGCTTCTAGAGCGAGAAATAAACTACAATTAATGCTGCAATTTTAAATATACCTATAAATACTCGTTACAGCCAAAATTTATTATTCCCAATGTTGTCGTAAGTAAATTAGACTATATTTATATTGAATTGAAATCCATAGAACAACATTCTATTATGAAAAAATAAATAAATAAAAATGACATGTATTACATATTTGCAGATTCTTCTTGCGAACTAAACTCACGCATTTTGTAAATCAAACTTAACAAATATAAACAAAACAAAAAAAATTTTATCCATTATTGCCTATAACCAATGTTTTTCCTCCCTCTGTTTATTATAATATCAAAATATTCATAATATGGTGCAATGAAAAATGATTATCACAATTTTAGATTAACATGGTGTTCACAGTAGAGCAGCATAGATTTATTTTGGAAGCATGCTTTTGATCTGAAAAGGCGTGACCAAAATGATGTTTGGTAGTACTCCGATCCTTCTAGCTTCAATCCGTTCCAAGAGCAATTATTAAACGAAGGACTCCGGTATGATATATTCAGTCAGACGGTGAAAAATGTTCAATGAAACCACGAAACATGCAGCGTCTGTAAATTAAAGACTAAGGGCAATGCAGTTGTAGTTACGAAAGACACTGTACAGAATTTTCAACAGCGGATGGATGCCAGTTCCAAAAATAATTAATATGTCTGTCTCGGCAAACACATGATGATTCTTTTGTTACTGAGTTACTTAACATTGACATTGTAAGTCTTTTATACATTCATATCAGAAGGCTTGCAGAAGAGTATTACATATGCACCCATACAAAATGTCAGTTGTTCAACAATTGTTGCAAGCAGTTTTTAAAAAGCATCCACAATAATACACATGGTTTAATGAAAACCGCAACAATAATGACATTTTAGATGTGACTATTTTCAGTGATCAATCATGGTTTCATCTTAGTGATTACGTAAACTCCCAAAACCGTATAACCTGGTCAACCAGATATCCTTATATACAGGGTGGTTGATTTCTCATTACACACTAATTAATTTCGTCAGAATTCAACTAATTAAAAAATTCCAAAACTATTCTGAAATACATTTGGGCGCCCTTTCCAACCGTTCACGACAGAATATTATCGTTTGTAAAACAAAAGAGTAGCGTTTTGAAGACCTTTTTAATGGATAACCATATATTTTTTGGATATTTGGGATGTGGTACCGTTTTTAGTTTCGTTCATACAACAAATAATGTAACAATACTAATTAAAAGAAAATACCTAAGTAGGCTTTGGAAATGCAATTTTTAACCAAATATGGGAATTTTTAATTTATAGCACAATATCAAAATAAGCAAAATAATTGCCAGTTGTTTGACGGACGATCCACCTTTGGCTCTCCGAAACAAACATGGTTTGTGACTTGTGACAAACTTTTACAACAAATATTTGGAAATAACTGGATTGGAAATAATAGGAATATTCCAATATTAGATTTTCTGTTTGGAACAATAAATGCGAAGCCTATTTAGGTAATTTAATTGTCTTATTATTAAGACATTAGTTGTTGTCTAAATAAAAAAAATAGTATACCTTCGATCTGAAAAGACGTGACCACAATGGTGATTGGTAGTATTCCTATCCTTCTTGCTTCAATGCATTCCAAGAGCAATTCACTAACGAAGCACGCCGATATGATATTTTCAGTCAGATAGTAAAGAATGTTCAACGATACCAGTGCGTGGTTTGAATATGTGATTTGTGACTTCTGAGAAACTTTTGCAGCAAAGATTTGGAAATAACTGGAAATAATGGGCCTCTTCCAATACTAGATTTTTGTTCACGGCAATAAATGCAAAGCCTATTTAGGTAATTACTTCTTCTTACTACTATGACATTATTTGTTGTCTAAATGAAAAAAATAATAGCGGTACAGGGTGTTGAAAAAAATATTTTTCACAATGCTGCTCTTTTGTATTTCACGTGACAAAATTGTATCGTAGGCTGTTAGAAAGGGCGCACAAAGTAATTTAAGATTCGTTTTTGAAAATGTTAATTATATAGTTGGATTCTGATGAAATTAATTAGTGTGTAGTAAAAAATCAACCACCCTGTATATACCAGACGACCTTATTACATTCCCTTAAAATTGGCATATGGATAGCGCTGAGCAGAAGAATAATTGAGTCAATTATTTTTTAATGAGAACAATACCAATAATTGCTAGCAACTATTTTTAAAACCATATGTCGATCAACATTGATGAATTTCAAGTCGGTTTCTTCCAATAAAATGATGCAACAGGTCACATAGTAGACGCAACGTGGGATTTTCTATGGGAATTTTTTTATTCCAGAATAACAAGCAGTGCTCGTTGACCACCGCGATCGCCCGACAATGTACCGCTAGGCTATACTACGAGTATATGTCTGAACATGTTAAAAATGTTGTATATGCACTAGAGGAGTTACAAGAGGCCGCAGTGGGCGACGTAAAAGAAAGCGCAGAGATGGTTGGTAGCCATTTTTGAAACGGGCAAGGTTTGATAAGGCCTTGGTGAGGTTATTTCGAGAAATTGTTGTAAACAACAACCTTACACAATGTTGAATTCATTTAAACTGTGATATGAAGTAAACAATTATTGCAAGCAAAAATTTATTAATATGTTTTTTCGTATAGTTCAACGTTTTCAATACAACAATGTATGCACAATATAAATCGTAGTTTATAACAAAACAGTCTTTAGAACTCTTTAAAAGCAATTAGTTTAAAAAAAATACTGACGAACATGTCTTTTAACAGCAAGCGTCGGAATTTAAAATTATTCTCTTTTATGCAATACCATTGTACGCCATTGAAATAATCAAGGGCGCATTATGTAGTAAGCGGATAAGAACAAATCAGAATCACGCCGCATATCCATTCATTTTCGATCGCACCGTAGGTGGGTTAATATGTATCCTTGATGGCTTTTATAATTTGTATACAGGTTCCTTATAACATATTTTGCAAACTTATTTTCCATTCAAAAACAATGAATTAGGTAAATATTTACAAATTTGTTAACACGTTATTAATTCGTATACAATTTTATTAATATTATAAGAGTCGATAACTGTATGCAGTACATTTACATTTTACGTTCTGTGAAAGTACTATCTTAGTTAATTACAATGTTGTATTCATGTCAACACTAGCTTCTGATAATAGAATTGAATGAAATAATTACACACAATACAGTCATAACAATAATTTATTTATACGCTCTTGAAAGTCAACTCAGTGTCAACGTTTAATAAAAATCTTAAGCCTGGAAAATATGAGTTGCTCATTTCCGCAATGCACGTATATAGTCCAGCGGTTTCTGCACTAGCAGGGCCAATAGTAATTCTTGTTCCATTAAAAAATACATCTTCCTGCAAAGAAAAGAATTTGTAACTAGTTTATAATATTGTTTTTGCTCTTAGTTATACATACTTCAATTTGAACACCTTCAGTATGCAAAATTATGGCATAAGGTGACATGTCAGGATCGTACTTATAAAATTCTTGTCCATCCTTTGACCATGTTACAGATTTAATAAACAAACCTCTTCCCTTAACACGAATAGGACAGTGTAACGTTACATGCTGACCAAGATAGAAGTTACTCTCTACATTACCTGAAAATAATTCAAATATGCAATAGATATATACGAGGCTTATTCGGAAACTAAGGGCTTGTGGGGGTGCTTTAGTGGTTGATGAGCTAGCCACACGTCACTTTACCGTGGGTCTGTCATTGTATTCAGTTGCATAACAAAGCGTTAAAATGAACTCTACTGTTGAAAACCCCGGCAAATGTAAAGTGCGAAAAGCGGAAACATTAACTGTCCAATTTTTAGGTTTATAGTCCAGGCATTATGAGTGAAGGAAAGGTCAGATACTGCTCTAGAAGTTTCAGAGGTGGCCGAACGAACGTGCACGATGAGGCACGAAGTGGGGACGTTATTGCGGAAAAAGTGAACAAAAAAAGTCGTCAAGATTGACAGTCCAAGATTTAGAAAATTGGCCCAAATTTTCCTCATATTTCAGGTAGGCTAATGTATGAAATTATCACGAACAGGCTACAGTACCATAATAAAACCATGTGAAGGGGATGTTGACGATTATTCACAAAAACTAAACTTTCCGAATCGTTACGAAACTGGTGGCGACGACTACCTGGATCAGATTGTGATCGGCGACGAGACTTGGATTTCGTACATAAATATTGAAGCAACAACACTAACAATCAATGCAGTGCAAGCATGCAAGTTTTCCAAAAGTCAAAAAGTTTTAACAAACGTTTGAAAACCGAAAGCGTATGGCTAGGGATTTTTGGGACATAAAAGTCGTATTTTTGGTTGCTCTTCTGGAAAGTTGTACGACAATTAATGCAAACGTCTATGATGAGACCTTAGGATAGTTAAGAAGAGCGATTTAGAATAAAAGATTGTTGACCTCTGAAACTGTGCTATTGCACAACAACATCCGACTGCACGCAGCAGCTCGCGCTGTGCAACTCAGTGTACGATTTAGTTGGGAAATTTCTAACCATCACTCATACTACCCCAATGCCGATTTACTACCACATCTTCCTCATTCTTTTAGAATTTTTTAAGAATCTATTGCTGTTTTTCACGACGACGACTGCAAAACGACGGTACATAATTGGTTTTTGTCATAATGTGATAAGCGTTTAGATTCGAATGGTGACCATGTAGGGAAATAGTTTAGAAGCGTCTCTAAAATTAAAGCAACTTTACATTTTAGTTTTTTAAAGCCGTTCGAATAAGCCTCGTAAAATGAAATTGTACCAAGTAGGAAAATTTATAAAATATAGATATTAAATAGGTAGTTTTGCACTATTAAAAATAAGTCATTATCACAGCCAATAAAAACGATAACGCTGGCCGGCAATAATTTTAACAGCTTTGTTGTTAAAAGGGTATCATGACCTAACTACTGATACTGTTTACTGCTGACAATATCTACAAACCTATGTATAAGACGATTTCCAATTCATAATGCATAAGCAACGCGTGATAGGTATTTCCTTGAAAAATTCTATCCAATTCTATCATCAGTTTTGAATAAAATTGGATGATGTTATTGGTTATTGATTATTATTTAATATATTTACTATCACAAACGTACTAAGAGAAAATTTAAATTTCTTCTCGTATTCTTCTTATATTCATATATGAAATGAAACTGCTTACCTTTAACAATTAGAGCAAGCAATACAACTATAATTATCTTCAAGATGGCCATTTTGTAAAACCGCAATACTGTCTGTTTGACCACAAGGAATCTACTAAAGTGTGTACATTGTTGGTGTTTTAGCATGCAGCTATTATTCTTAAATTCGATAATTTCTATAATTACACTTTATGGCAATTGGTGGCGAATATTTTATATTCTTCTTTGATAAACAAAAGTGACAAAAATAGCAGACAGACATATGTAAGTTGTTTTATCAAGCCACTGATGTCAAAAGAATAACAAAAGTATAGGCAATTGCAGGCGAAATAAATTATGTCTGTAAATAGAAATCGGACTTTAACTTTTCTTTGTAAATTGAATTACAACCAGGAAATAATTTGTTTATATTTTCAGTTAAAAATGTTTGTTGCTTTTACAGTACTTCGGTTTATCAAATGCATTAGCAGCTGGATCCTACAGGCTCCAGTTAATAACATAAGGTACTGATGCACTTGTGATATTTTCATTAACTGGATCCATAGTAAAGAAATAACATTATTATTTATATGAAGTAAATTTACATACGTGTCTGTATTCCCTACCACTTCCATCTATCTCAACTATTTCGTAACCCCAAACCCTCCACATTAGTGCTTCCCAAACTTTTGTGCAACCCCCATTTAGCCAAAATTTTTCTAGCGATCCCCCTCCCCCTTCTAATACACAACTTCATTCAGAATCAGCGGCTAAACGACCAACTGACCAAGTAGCACTATTTATTTATTTATTCTCAGTGTTTCCCAAAATTTCCACCATTTCGAGAAGTTCCTAGATGGCACTAGAATAATCTGGAAGACTCATTTTGCTTTATATAAGCAGCGGACCGCGATGAGATTAGTCATCAATTCAAAATTGTGTGCTGTACTGCTGACTGCGTCTTGAGTGCAATAAATCGATATCAAATATTTAATGTTAAGTATGAGCTATACTCGTTTTGTTAAACATGGATACATTTTTGAAACGGTCATTAGAACATTTAGCGTCTGGTAGTGACAAGAATACGAAGAAAAATAGATTGTACAACGATGAATAACTCAAATATGGTTATTTCCCAGTAATTCCACTGCGCACTTTGTCGCGAAGTGTTGTTAAAAGAAAGCATGAAGCTTTCGAAGCTATGTCGACATTTAAATACCAAACATCCAGACAAAAAAGAAAAGTCTGTGGAATTCTTTGAAAGAAAGCTAAACTCCCTCAACAAGAAACAAACCATTTTTACATCAGCAACCACTACTCATGAAAAATCACTGCTATCAACTTATCTAGTTGTATTTGGCATTGCAAAAACCAGTAAACCCCATACAATTGCTGAAGATCTGATTTTAACAGCAACCGTTGCAATTGTGCAAATAATGGTTAATGAACAAGAGGCTGAAAAGCTGAACGCAATAATCCCGTTCAATAATACTACCCAAAGAAGAATAAGTGGCATGGCAGAAGATATTCGAACATAAGTTGTGGAAAATATTAAGAAGTGCACATTACAGGTGAACGAATCCAAGGATATTTCTAACTGTGCCCAATTTATATAATTTGTAAGATAAAATACTGGACGTGGTATTACACAAGATATTTTATTTTGTACTCCATTAGATGTCAATACCACCGGAAAATGTTTGTTCGACACTTTGATGCAAAATACCTACTAGATCGACTCGGCAAAATGCGTTACTATATGCAATGATGGCACTAAGATTATGAAGGACATTGATTGGTTTTATTGATAGATTAAAAGTGCTAATGCCAAGTTCTGCATGGTTACACTGTTTTTACATCAAGTAGCTCTTGCATCAATATTTTTATCTCCTGAAATGGATTGAGTTTTGAAAAATGTTATTGAAGTGGTAAATTCCATCAAGAGAAAAGCATGCAGGTTCGTATTTTTCGAAAGATTGTGAAGACATGGATTATTTACAAGCAAATCTTCTTTATCACATGGAAGTGAAATGGCTTTCGAGGAATAACGTCTTGAGAAGAGTTTTCCAGTTAAAAGCGCAACTTTTGATATACCTGCAATATAAGAAACCGGAATAAGGAAACATATTTTCCAACTCTCTTTGGCTGTTAGAGTTTTAACATAATAACAGCCACGGACAAAGTTAATCGAATTATAGAAAACCTTGACTTCCGGTTGACTCCAATTGGCCAAAAACTAAGTGTGATTCATTCCAGTGCGTTCAAGAACTCATGGACGACTTAGTTAAGGATGATAATATGATAAATTCTGAACATGTGTTTGCAGATTTGCAATTTAGTTTGCCCAATTTAAAACAACAGCTCATTGACCATTTCTACAAAGAAATTCAGAACAGTTATGACAATCACAGATGGATACTGAATCCGTTATAGACAATTCCAATGTACAAGCTGAAATTTCGACAAACACGAAAAAAAACTTACTGAAATATCATGTGATGAAATGGTGAAACTATACTTCTTTTCCCACAGCGTAGATCAGCTTAATTCGCGATTAGTGCAGGATGAGCAGGTACTTTGACATACAACAAGCACCGTGTTCTCGAAATGGCACTCGAGAAATGCTGTACAATAATATTTTTAACATTTGGACATAGAACGTCCTTCAAGCACAAATTCATTTTGAATCACACTATGTTTATCGAAAAAGGTAATCAGTTTACTTTTCATTCTGGATTTCTGTAAATGAAACTTTTAGGCCTTTGTAATGGTTTTCCAATTAAGTGCACGCTTAGGCGTTCCGTTTTAAGATCGTACTGAAACACCCCTGATATATCAGTAGTGATAATCCAATTAAGAAAATATAAATTAGCACGACAACTCTGAACGAAGTCTGCACACGATGTATCTTTTCTTTGTTCTTGCTCATCCGTAACTGTGCACAGATCATCCTCTCTCGTAAATCCTTCGCTTGTTTGGTCTTCTGGGTGATCTTCGTCCTCTGAGCGACAGGTCTCTTACTATTTAAAAATTCGGTTGTTGTCTTCTTATATGATTATTCCATGCGCTTCTTCTTGTTTGCAGCCTTTTTCCAATTTTAAAGATGTCACAACCCCTTCTAATGTCCCCCAATATCTTTCTTAATGCGTTCAATTCAGTGGTTTCTATGAGTTGTTTAGTCTTAACTGTATCTACAGCATACGATACTATAGCCTTATGACTAATTTGTGTATTCTTATTTTTGATTCTCTTCTAAACTGTGTGTTGAACCAAATGGCGCTGTTTCGACAATCCGATATTGTTAAAGTATTCTGGGCCTGGTGTGTGACATATCTTGTAGGGTTCCATTGCTTGTGATTTTTGTTCCTAAGTATTTCCCCTAATCTGCAACTTACAGCATAGTGAATCGTTTTGTATTACAAAACATATTAGTCCACCATTGTTGATTGTAAGCTCAGATACAAAAACATGATGGTTCTGCGTGTCCGAGTAGCACATTACCTGCATGTAAAAGCCGAAACTCGCTCATAGAACCAGACGGAATTTTATAAACTTTGACGACCGAATTTGCGTTTTGGGAGAGCAACGGACCCCCAGTATACTTGAACATTGTCACGGCCATCTTTGAAACGTTTAAACAATTTAAACACGCTAATGCAGCTTAAGATGTTATCACCGAATACAGTTTTCAACGTTTCATAAGTTACTGTTAGACTTTGGCTATACAGAGCATAACACAAGGTTCACTCGTTGCTCCATGATGACTGATAAAAACACGATGTAAGCGCTAGCACCTTGGGCAGACACTGACAGCTGTTCCTCTATCTTCGCTTGATCACCTTCTATTGATAAATATGTGAACCTTAGTTTCACGGGGCTCCAGTGCTTAGGTGTCAATTAGCAAATGAAATTGCCAAACTTCGTAAGTACTTTTATAAAATAATATAAACAGAACTGATCTTCATCAAAAAATCGATGTTGCTAGGTAGATGTAGTTTTCGGTACTAAATTTGGGGTTTCTTATTTTGCCTGTAATTTTGCCACTTTTGGACATAGGTCTCCCCTTGCCATTTCCATTCTGATCTGCTCTATGCCAGTTGGTACCATCTATTTTCCGCTTTTTCTTTTATGTTATCTATCCAGTGCCATTTTGGTCTTCTGACGTCACGTCTGCTTAGCCGTGGCCTCCACAATGCTACATGTTCTGATGTAATCCATCTTTGATCTTCTTGTTTGACGATGTAGCCTGCCCACTTCTACTTCAAATTTGTTATGGTCGCAATCAGATCTCTCACTCTTGTTTTTCTTCTAGTTATTTGTATACTACTCTACAAATATTAAGTTTAGCAATTCGTTGATTTCTTAACTGTTTGAAATTATTGCATTCGTTCGTACTTTCTGCTACATATTTCGAGTAAATAAAGCTGATCAACAACAAATTCGACGTTTGGTGCACTGAAAATTTGATAAAATTTGCTAATCCGTGC
The DNA here is from genome assembly GCA_014611495.1 of Limonius californicus. Lineage (NCBI taxonomy): Eukaryota > Metazoa > Arthropoda > Insecta > Coleoptera > Elateridae > Limonius > Limonius californicus. The sequence goes on along the minus strand of JABXWE010023485.1, from coordinate 21,681 downwards.
ATTGTTGGAAATTATTGCATTCTAACGTATTTTGTACAATATATTTCTACTAACAAGCTAATGCTATCGTAGAATAAAAACTGCCAACGAACTCGACGTTCTGTACACTGGAAATGATATGACATTTCCTAATTATTAAATTTCTTAGCTGGTGGAAATTATTGCATCCATACGTATTTTCTGCAATATATTTCGACAAAATAAAGCAAATGTTACTGTAGAATCGCAACTGGCATCGAATTTTTTTATATTAACAATTTCACTAATACTTCCAAATAAATCAGGGTCGGATTATATAATCTGAAATTCAGATCGACAAATGTGACGCTAGAACCGGACATCCGTCAACCACAAAATTTTTATGTAGCAGGCGCTATTGTTACATTTACTATACGTTTCAATACTTTTTGCTAATTTTGCTAACACCAGCTACATGCAGTAATACACAACACTTGGATTAATTAATAGTAGTACCATATGTAAGTATACAGCTATTTGAATGTAAATGGTTTAACATGTCTATTTGTACCCCGAACAACTTAATTTAACAATTTGGGGAACCAACCACCCTGCACAACTATATTGTTTTTTTTTATAAGTAAAATTGTGTTTTCGTTTTGTAATATTGAATGTAATGATACACTTTTCTTTTTCATTTTATATTAATGTGCATTTTTAAAGTAGATTCTTTAATACTTTCGTCTAATATTTCCAATAATCGGCATTAAAAGAAATGAAGAAAGAAATGTTCATATGAATGTAGGTTCTAGCTTTCTTTGTTAAGAAGTTATATGATATTTAAAATTATTATCTGTTTGAACACCAATGAGTAATCATTTTAAGAAAATTAAAAACATTTATTGTAACAAACAGAAAGAAACATTGAGACTACAGTAAATGTTCAAAAATTGGTCCATTCTCCTTAATACACAACTTACTGGCAACGACGAACTAAACTCTCTTGCACGCGTAATAAACTCATACTATTTCTAACATGAGTTTCAGCATCATTTATTTCCACGGCATAAAAAAGTTGCTTGAAGTGATTCCATAAACAAAAATTGCAAGGATTTAAGCCGGTTATCTAGGTGGCCAAGGTATAGGACCTCCATTACCACTCCATTTATTTGGAAAATGAGTATGCAGCCATTCGGCCACTTGTCTTCCTCGGTGAGGCGAAGCCCCGTCATGCTGATACCACATATCTTGCATCAAATGCATTTGCAAATAGTGTTCTGTTAAATAAACCACCCCAGACATTTACACTAAATCTCTGCTGGAAATTACGCGTTCTGGTCGCATGTGGATTATCCAGAGGCCAAATATGGTCATTGGGGAGATTATTAATACCGTCTCTTAAGAAATGGGATTCATCTGACCATAGAATTTTTGAAATAAAGTAATCTCAGGCGTGTTGTTGCAAAATCCAGTGATACAAATGTAATCGCTGTTGAGCATTTCCGTGATGCAATGCTTGTACACTTTGTCGATGATAAGGGTGCAGTCTCTCGCGATGTAATGCTCGCTACACAAAACTTTGTGATCCTATCTGGATGCTTCACAAGTTTCACAAAAAAATTGAGATAAGAAAAATGTATGGTTCTGACTGGATTTTAGTAAGAAGTTCAAATTCAATTAAATATGCACGCATGTGCAGATATGCAGTACATTCTTGTAATATGAAAAAACATGTAAAATAAAATTATCAAAAATGGGTTGTTTCTGACCTAATTGGGATACCTCTCAAAAATTATACCACAGCATGGCACTGCATAATATATCCGAGCTCTAATTATAAAAGAATATAGTATATACGCTGAATCCTGACATTACCTTTTCATGAAATGATGAAATATTTTTTTCAGATTGGCATGTTTCACGTACTTTCATGTACTACTACTTATGTAATGAAAATGGATATACCATTGATCATTAATACCAAAACAAAGAAAGAAGCTTTATTGAACTATAACTAAAGAACTACACACTTATAGTTTCACGTAAACATCAATATGATATAATTTTATCAGTGTTTTTATTCTTTTGCTGGGTAAACTACCAGGGTGCCAGACATCCGTACCATACGATCTTCTAGTTTTAGCTCGCACGTGTACAATCCTGATGTTTCCTCCGACACAGAATTCAATACAATTTCGTCCATTTTAGATTCCTCCACCTAAAACTCGATTATTTTTAGTTTGCACTATTTGAAGCGATCGAGTTTGGTACTTACATTGAGTGGCACTCCTTGGAGGTCCATTTTAGTAGTTTCGGGGTCTTTTCCAGGAACAACCATGTAAAACAGCTGGTTGTCTTTGTACCATTTAAAATGTTCTATGATACTTTGTTCGCGATCTAATTTACATTCGACTTTAACTTTTTCACCAGAAGTTACAAAAGATGGCATTTGCATTTTACTTCCTGCAACTGTAATATTAGGTGTTAACAATTATGGCTATATGAGTATATGACATATAGCATAGCATAGTATATTTTGCACAATTAATAATATAGTCATAGTACTACAATCCTATATATTTTTATAACTTTCTTTAATTTGATTTTATTATAGAAAATCAGCATTCATTGAAATTGGAAAATTAGTTCTACTTTATTTCTAAACAATATCTATATAATTAATATATAATATAGTGTTACCTGTAACCACCGAAAGGGCAGCTATGCACAGTAGCGGCATAAAATACTTTTCCATTTTCATATAAATAATAAGACCTAACGTGGATCAGACGGTTAACAACTAACATATAATGACTCAATAACAAACCCTCCTTTTATATCAGTTATATTTCTGAAAGAAAATTAATTATTTTTCTTTGATATTAACCCTGAGTTATCGTACACAATGCAGCAAAGTTCATTTACGTTCCTATTTATTACTTATTTTTTATTTGTAATGTCATTATTTCGAATCGACGAACTTAATCAATGAAAAATAAAACGTCCTTGCGGTTATTTTTATTCCCTGTGTTGTTTGTTAAAGTTATAAATCGTTTAAAGTGCATAGACTTGCAAGTATTTTTTAAACGGTTCAATGGAAGATTTTATTCAGTCTTTGCAACTTAGAGTAAAAGTTTTGGCACAATTCACATACGAAATTGGCACTTACTGTTTTAAATATTGTAACGCCTAGGAACTAAGAAAAAAAAATACTAACTAGGAATAATAGAGCCAACTAAAATTCATGTTGAAAAATCCGAGCATCAAGGACAGTGTTCGACCAGCTACAATCGAAGAGGGGAGGGTAGATAAGCCTAGTCGCCACCTGTTTCAAATTACCCTTCGCCCTTGAAGGGCAGTGGAAACATTCAAGTTCACCACCACCGAAGAAGTTTAAAGCACAACCTTCTGCAGGCAAGGTCATGTTAACATTTTTTTTCGACCATGAAGGACCCTTGTTGATAGAGTTTAAGCAACCTGGAGTAAATGTCACTGCAAATCTGTACGATGTACTTGAACAAGCTTCATCAAGCAATAGGACGGAAACGTCCAGGAAAATTTACGCGTGGGGTCATTTTGCTACACGACAATGCTAAGCCTCATGTTGCTAATGTGGTGAAAGAAAATCTTCAACGAAAGAAATGGAGGGTTTTAGAGCATGTACCCTATAGCCCTGATCTATCGCTTCGGGATTTCCATATTTTTGGACCGCTGAAAAGGGCGTTAAAAGGTCGGCGTTTTGAGTCTAACGCAGAAGTACAGATAGAAGACAGGTAGAAGACTTCTTCCATCAGCAGCCACAAGAATTCTATGAGCGGGGTATACGTCGGTTAGTAAAACAATGGGATAGGTGCCTTGATTGTGACGGTAATTATTACTAATGAAATCAGTGAATACATTTTTATAAAGATGGGTTTCAATTGAACAACCCCGTACTTAGCAAGAGAGCCATTGCGTTGGTACCAATATTTTGTCCTACATTGATAAGTTCTAAAAATCAGGTTAGATTTCATGACAGAAGTGTAGTGTGATAATATGGTGAGCTATTAGACCACACCCAACAGTTACAGAAAAAACACTTTGAAAATGGGTAACACAGTGCGGATTCTCTAGTGCGAGTTATGCCTACTTTCGTCACCAGCAACTATTGACAGAAGAAAGTCATCACTATTTTGCCTACAGTCTGTGAGGTGTTGCAGAGATAAGCCCATTCGCAAACATTTTTCTTCATTAGACAAGAGACGAGGAATTCATTGCAAACAAACTTTGCGTTAACCCAGATTACGAATAATACTATGGATAGATTCTACACTCGCACCAACAGTTGCTGAAATTTCTCTAACTGAAATGCGACGATTTTCTCTAATAAGTCCTTCCATACATGCCATATTGTTTTTTGTTGATGAAGATCACCGTGCACCTGGTCGCGGTTTATCCATAGTCCCCTCTTCTCCATTCTTAAATTTTCGGCACCGTGCCTTCACAGTTGGGTACGCAATACATACATTTCCGTATACTGCTTGCATTCGTGTCTGAATCTGCAATGGCTGCACACCCTCAACGCATAAAAAATTGTAGGAGCGCACGCTGATCAAACTTGAACGTATTTTCAACAGCAGACCCCATTTTAAAATCGTAGTTTTAAAAGTTCTGCAATGGGACGTGAAGACTTGACAATGCTAATAATGCCTCTGCCAAACGAATTTTAGAACATGGCAGATATACAGGATGTTTAGAAGAAAAGGTCAAACTACTCATGTACAGCACTCATCAAATCAAACACAAAAGTCTGTTTCACAGACAGAGGCAATTTTGTATTTTAATCAATACATTGTAATAGTAGGCTTTTCATTTGCCACGAAAACCAAAATTTAAGTTATTATTATCAGCTTGCTGCAGCATCCATTTCCATTAAATGTTTGACTGGGTGGGTAGTCTAGAACCGTCTGACCGGGTGAGTATTTTTTTAAATCGTTTAACTGGTGAATTGCATCTGGACTTCTTAAATAATATACCCCCCTTTCCATTAGAAGACGTGCCCCTGAATTAGAACGATTATCTACGGTTTACGCACGATGGTGCTCCTCCACTTTTTTCAATCAATATCGGAAAATACCTATCGCCTGTAACAACAGCTGAATAGAACGAGGTCTAACTGCAGGCATCTAAATCCCTAATTTTAAAATACTAGACCTTGGTATTTGGGCAGGCAAATGTTATATTTATTTACGTGTTAATGCATTTACTGTTTTTTTTTTTGGTTTCTGGACATAAGTATATTGATTAAGATTTTTTGGTGTGGCTTGATGAGTACTATACGTGGGTAAATTATCTCAATGTTTCTAAAACCAAGAAAATAACATCAAAATTATTTTCTGCAATGTATTCATAAACTGCATGGAAACTTTTACATGAGGTTTGTTATGATGGGCAAAAAGTGCAAGAGGGAATTAGCTAGTAAAATACAATTTTAATACAAGGGAGATATTCAGCAAGAGAATCCCTTAAAATATCAGATCAATATTTTGCCCTTATAAAATGTCTATTCTACAACAGTATTAGATAGGTATCAAACTGGTTGCAATCGTTATACAAAAAGAACTTGTTACTATTGCTACAAGAAAAGTAAACCGTCTTTAATTTCAATTCCTTATCACGTTTATGAAAGTCTAAAATATCAAAAGTTTAATAAAGTCTGTTAACATTATTCATAACATTGTTTGTACTTATTAATTAACAAGAATGCTATTGAAGTAAGACAGGAAACAATCAACAAATTGATATAATTTCACTAGAAAAACTAACCACATCATACAAGAAGATAATGATGAAACATAGATTGACAGTTCCGAATATTTGCTTTAACCAACATTGTTACGTATAAGTTTGGCTGAAAACGTGATCGAGACCACTTAGAAACAAAACATTAGTAAGGTATAACAATAATTGCCTCTCTTTATGGCGAAACGACGCCTTGGTAGAGTAATTGGTTGTCTTCTTCTTCCTTTTCTTCATACAAGGTTTAGACTATTTTAATATGTTCCGGCTCCTTTTCATGCTTGGTCTGACCATCTTTTCCATAGTCTTCTCACGTCTGTTTAGCTCTTGGACTGTAACTGCAAGCCTGTTTTTGTAGGCGATGCTCTTCAAACCTTGCCATAGGTTCTTTTTCAGTTTGTTCTACACCGTTTTATCTTGTAATTTAAATTAAATATGTTAAGTTGTTGTCTTATATCCACGTTGGGTATTAAATGTATGTGCTTGGTTCTCTAAGAAATAGCATTTCTGATGTTTGAATAGTATTCTGTTGTTTTGTCCACGCGTCGCTTCCATATACAGAAGTTGGAATTTGCCGTTGTTTCATATAATTTTATTTTTGATTCGTTTCTGTATTTTCCATGCACTGATCTTCTAAAGGTTGCGACTTTGTTGTTTATATCTATCTCTCCCAGATACGATATTTCGCATCCTAAATATTTAAAGTTTCTTGTTTCTTCTACGGTTATGTTTTCGATATAAGTGGATGTTGCCTTTGAAAAGCCAGTACTTTGGTTTTTAGTATGGATATTTCTAAGTTATAAGCTTCTATGATGTTGTTTAAATGAAACGCGGATCGTTGTAGGTCATCTTCCCTTGTTGATAGCAACACCTGGTCGTCTGCAAATAGTAGCGTCTTTATGTTGTTATGTTGTAGACGAATACCCTGTCCTCTTTTGGTGTAGGTTGTCGTTTTCTTCTTCGGGATAGATCTGTACGCCGATGCTTTTGTATCAGCTTTTGATTACTTCTTTCTTACCTTTCTCTAGTAATGCTTTCCATAATTGTCTCCGATTAGTTTTATCAGAAGCCTTTTCATAGTCTACAAATAGTAGATGTGTTGGTAGATTGGAATCCCTTTTTTGTGATGATCTGCTTTAAAATAAAAACATTGCCCATGTAGCAAATTTCTTTTCGAACGCCGGACTGTTCTTCAAGTAGCATCTGCTATTTTATTAATTCTTGCGGTTTATTTTGTATGCTGAAATTCGTCGGTCTCCTTTCTTGACTGCTAGTATGACTGTACCATCTTCCATTCCGTTGGTATTTTTGCTTCTTTTCAACATTTGTCATACAGGAGTAACGTTCTTAGTTTTGGTTTCTATGATCTACATTTGATAAATTCTGCGTTTATTCCTTCTATTCCACAAGCTTTTTTATTTTTGTCAGTCAGTCGTGCCATTTCTAGTTGATATATTTCTGTGCCCGTTGTGTTTGCTTATGCGTGAACTTTATTTGCTGGCATTCCATAGTTTTCGGCCATAGTAATTCCACTCTGCTTTGTTAATCAATTCAAGATTAACTATATCTTTTCCTTCCTTTTTAAAATGACTCTTTAAATATTAAATTAAATGATATGCTCGACCGGGGTCCAATAAAGTGAAACAGTGCTAGGGAAAAGTGCGAGCGTTAGCGTGTCATCACCCGATTTACTACTATGATACAAACGCGGCAAAAGTCTACATACCGGTGTTAAGTGTCGAATATTATACTGTTAACGACCCCGACGCCAGTTGATGCAATGGCAGATATGCAAAGTAAAATTCAAATTTAAATTAAAACTCCAAATTAAATTAGTCTGTATAATGCATGATAAGAAAGAGAGAGATAGAGAAATATGCAAGGACTGAATTGCAGCAAAATGTTTCCCTATTACAGCTGCTATTAGCAGAAATGGAAGCAGCAATAAACAAGGGAAACGAACAGAAATTAATGCACAGTTGCAGTAAAAACCCCAACAACAAGAAAAATAATATTACCCTGATGAAGGAAAACTCTTCAGAGAAACGGAATAACGAGCAGGTAAAAATAAACGTAGAGTGTGCAAAAGAATATAGACGACTAACAAACTTACTAAATGGAAAAAAGTACTTTTGGAACTCATACGAAAAGAAACATTAACGGCATGGCAAGAAAAACACACCCATCGTGCGCTCTTGAAAACATGGTAGAAGATTAATATCGCCAAGGATACAAAATAATAGAAGCCGTTAATATTCTACAGAGAAAAGAGAGGAAACCTCTTCCGCTATTTATGCTAAGCTTCAGAAACGACGAAGACATGTTACGTCAAGACGATCGGCAGCAAAAAATTGATCAAAAAAGACTCTGCATCTGACTCAGGGAGGAAGGGTGGTTCACGGAAAACGCTTACAGGAAGGAAGTTTTAAATTTTATCATGTACAATACAAGTCTAAATAAATGAACGTCACCCTTGCAAGTCACAACAAAATGAAAATACTCGTGAAAGGGCCGAGGACATGCAGCATACGGGGAATCGCAAAATACGCAGCAATAACAAGTCGTAATGAATTTCGAATAATGGTTATGGATATATGAAACGCTTGATACAAATACAAACAAAAAAGGATAAGAAGCAGAGTCAGTCCCGTTAAGTTATGTTTAACAAAAGGTTTCGTAACGTCCGAATTTGAAGATTCTCCGCTACTGGCACCGATATTTTCGATACGGAACAAAGGAGCTGCGTAGCCAATAACGGTTGAGTTCACTAAAATAAGTACAGTAATTTATTAATTTATTAAGCAAATAGCAACTGAAAGTTGCATTATTTTATGAATATCATACTTTTTTTAATTTTTTACTTATTCGAACCATTTTGAAAAAAGAAAAGAAATCACTGTGAACAGTTTCCAGTAATAACAGAAATACATGAATGATTTTTACCTTTGTTCAGCGAAAAAGTTGAAGAAGCCCAAGAAGGTTCTCAATATTTCCTTATTTCACGGGACGCCCCTGGGTGAACGAAGGTGACCGCCGCTCAAACGAAGGATGTCAATTGCATCATGTGGCGTAATTTGGGAAACGGCGAATTAGATGTATTAAATATCCAGGAACGAAGACCACAAGCACAAAGTTTTTGGCTGAAACAATGAAGATGTTAAAAGGGTGAACGGGGATTGATGTTTATCCGCACAAAGCGAAATGGCACCGCCCCTCAAAATATTATTGTTTCCTGTTTAGCAACAACCGATTCTTGTCGATATTTTAAAAACGGTAGAACATAAACTGTAGAAGTTTAATTAAATCACAGGATCAATTATCAACCCCAAATTCTTACACATACCGCACGAGTCTCAAGGGGACTGCTAAATTTAAAAATAGTGTACTAGCTGTCACGACATAGATTCTTCAAAGGGATCCGCGACGGTTGTAATATTCCAAGGCCATAATTCAAGGAAATGTTTTCGGCAAATCAATCGATATAGAGCAAACACATTGCAGGAATAATACATCGCAGTAACGAAAAGCTATTTCTGATGCTTTCTTTAGTAATTAAAATGATTATTTGAATTTGAAATGGAACCAAAACAACCGTTACAGACTTTAAAAAAAATATATGAGGTAAAAGGGATACTAAGCATGAAGGTTGAAATAGAACCTCTAAGACAATCGAACAAGTCAATACAAGAAATGCCAAACTTATGGACACACGCAAAGATTCTGCAACAGAGAATCAAGATGCGTGAAATGTGCTGGAAAACAGCACACAAAACAATGCAAAATGAATGAAAACAGCAAACTAAAATGTGCCAACTGTGGCAAAGCCCACCCAGCCAACTACAGAGGATGTGAAGTAGCCGATAGGATGCAAAAGATAAGAAATGAAATAATCAAAATCAGCCAAAATAACACAAAAGGAAGGAAAGACGAAAAATAGACCACTGTATAAATGGCACCCAAAGTCATCCCTACTAAATACTAAAGAGAAGGAGGAAGTTTTACAGGAAACAGAGGTTACGACAAAGTAGCTCCTACCAAGCCTGAAAAGCGTGGCAGAGGAAATGAAAACCTTGCCCACAACCACGAGACCAGGCTTCATGACCACGTACAGAGTTAGTAAGAAGGTTCAAAAAGACAAAACCATTTGAACTAATGTAAAGAGACGTAAATGCGTCAGTGAAACGAACTGAGCAGAAGTGAAGTGGAATCTCGTTTTCAAGATGTACCTACCCCGATTTATACATTTCTTAACCAACTTTTCATTTCTGGGTCAGATTTAATCCACTTTTCATACTCAATTGTACATGTTTCTGGAAATTAAGCTTGGACTGTTACCTTTTCAAAACGACAAAGTTTGTCACAATTGGACAGAAAACAAAAAAGTTATTTACAGTTCAATGAATTGATGTAAAAAACTTCCTATATCTTATTGAATATTTTTCTTGTTTCTCTTTTTGGTTATCATAGAAATGCAAATAAACTTTGGAAAACCCCTTACCAGCACGATATTTAGAACACCTAAATACGTATTTTCAATAAATAAAAATAAAAAATAAAACAAATCTGCCTTCTTCAGTAGGAACTTTACCAAGCCAACAATTCAAATCCAATGTTAATAACCTAACAAACAAAGACTTAAATACTAAATCCCCGTTAGGGTTCGTTGTGTCTAACCGGTTAAGGAATTATTTTCAACAAATGAACTAAATATGATTTAGGAATTGGGCCATTATCTGAATTTCAAAAATCTCCCTATTTTTGGAAATATAAATGCTCTCATAGCAATTCAATTATTTTGTTGAAGACACTTCCTTTAACAATTTTAGATTTTCTAATTTCATACCGAGTCCTGTCTCGAAAATATGTTGGGCACACTAGATTTAACAAACCTATGATTTCTAAAATCAGCTACATGTTCTCTAAACCTAATTTTCAAAATTATGTTTAGTTTTTTCAATATATTTTTCATTACAATGAGAACAGTCAATTTCGTGAATCCCCGACTTTTCCAAAGTTTTCACTTTAACTTTAGGGTTTCCCAATATGTTCCGAATGTTGTTATTTGAATAAAATACAATTTCGGAATGGATTTGTTTGCATATTTTATTAAAGCCTTTGGTTAAGGGATGGAACGGAATTTTGATGAAATTTCTGGTGATTTCTTCAAAGTGAGAACTTTGTAAAGTTGTGGAATTACCAACACTTAATCTTAGCTTACGTTTTCTGATTAAATTATCAATGACGCCTGGAGAGTAACCACTGTAGGAAGCAATATTTTTGATGTACAAAATGTTCCATCGGTATGAATTTAATGGAAAGTAAGTAGTCTATGAACCAAAAAATTGAAGGCCGCCGTTTTATGTTGAAAACATTAGTATTAGACTTCAATTGTTATCTTGGTAAACGACTTATCTCCAGAGGTATTCCTCAGCCAAGTTACTTTAGTTAATTCAAGTTCCTACTGAAGATGGCAACTTAGTTGCGAAATACGTATAAAGGTGTTTAAATATTGTGGTGGTAAGGGGTTTTCCAAAGTTTATTTACTTAAACCACCGTCTCCAATCAATCCTATAAAAATGCAATATTTTCATTGGCCCCTCTTCAAGGTTGCAATTCTCGCACCCTCCACCATACTTACAAACCTTCATCCGCTCCATAATCGAGTACCGTGCCCCCATCTACGCCTCCCTCCCACCTCGTGCCCTAGAACAAATCCGCCAATGCGAATGACAGATTTTCCGTCGAATTTTCCATTTGGACTTCCGATACATCAGCATACTAATTAATGAAAACCCAGGCATCACTCCCATCTGCCGCCGCCTCCAAAAACTTCAAAAATCCTACATCAGCCGCACCCTCAACGGCAATAACCCTTTAGCCGGAGCAACTCTTCGAATTTCTCCCAGAGGCCACAACCGAATCCCCAGAAAACCCCGCAGGAAACTGATCCACACCCCCAGAGCCCTCTTATCTAGTCTGTATCCAGATCACCCAAACGACCTCCTCGACCTTATCTAAAACTCCCACCTCGCAATGCAATGAGCATTGTTAAAACTCACAGTCAATATGCCACCACCTCTTATTAATTTACAGATACGATCCCAACGCAGAAGCAAGAACCAACAAGAAGGAAGGAAGGAAGCCCGGGTTGAAGAGGACCAAATCCTACAACGGCCCACACACACAGGACAATAATTAATAATTAATATATATATATATATTTTTTTAGAGTGCTTTATCTCTTACGAGACGTGGTGATCTTCTCTCCTATGCCTGTGTTGCGCGTTTTTAGAGTGTCACAAACATAGAGGACCTACAGTTTAACGTGGGCTCTCTGGAATAGAAGTGTAAACACTGCTACTCCAGAGAAGATTTACTAGGCAGAATACCTCGCTGGTTTGCCATTGGCTCGCGAGGGAGAACGGTCGTTAAAAATCCAATGTTCCGGTGCCGGGAATTGAACCCCGGACCTTCAGCGTAGAAGTCTAACACGCTAACGTCTAGCCCACGGCCGCCTCAATTAATATATATGAAATGTAATATCTTAAGTTTTTCTGAATAAACGTATTTGAATTATTGGCCCCTTTTTTGATAGCCGACGGATATTCTAATTAGTATCTCAAACAATTTTTTAGTATTTATATTGGATAAGCGGCTACAAGCACACCTTAAAATTAAATAAAATAGGCTCCTATTGTCATCGTATCTCCATTAATATACGGTCTTTCTACATAATGTTTTTTTAACATAATTGACAACATACTCAAGATTGTAATTAAGTGAAAAAGTAATTGAAAAACTGCTACTTTCGTATAATAAAAAAATCTAAAGACTTGAAGTTCTTTAAAACAGGAATTTGCCGTGCTTAAGATTTAAAATATATTCTTTAAAAAGAAGCTGCTATACAGGGTGTTTAAAAATACTTTTGGATATTTTACCCACTTATAGATCTGATCAACACAACCACAAAAGTCGTAATAAACATGGATACGAAAATCAATCGTTTTCGAGATATGGAGTTTTTTAAGAAAATAAATATTGCTTGTTATTTCAATAAGTTCCCCACCCATTAAAACAAATAGCAGTGTAAATAAGATATTTTAATTACAAATAATTAAAGTAAAGGTTCTATATGTTCTCCTTCCATTTGTACACATTCCATTCTTTCAAAGATCCCCGGATTCATATGAACAGTCTGGCAGAGGCACGTTCAATTAGTTCTCGCAATTTGTTTAAATTATTTACGGGGCTTGAATAATCTAACGACTTTAAATACTCCCAAATACAAAAGTCGAGCGAATTGAGGTCAGGAGATCTAGGTGGCTACACAACTGGACCCTATCCACCTGCCGTTGTAATTTTCGTTTAAGAAAGTTCTGACCATGATTGAAAAATGTGCAGGAGCCCCATCGTGCATAAGTCATATATTTATTCTATGAATGAGGACTAGGTACATCTTTTAACAATAGTGGCAAGGCATTACGCAAAAAGTCAAGATACAATCGCTCAGTCAACCGGTTCGGAAGAAAAAAAGGTCCTATCATATGGTCTCCAAAAACACCATGCCAAACATTAATTGAAAATCGTTGTTAATGATTCGATTCAATAATTGCATGAGGGTTTTCATCTGACCAAACATGGCTGTTGTGGAAATTAAAAATGCTATTCACTCAGTAAATAAGACTTCACTAACAAAGTTTGCGTTTTCTGCAACTCTTTTCAGTGCCCATCGGCAAAACACCAGACGTACTGCATAATCAGGCCAATAAGAGCCTGTACCCTTCGATTATGGTATGGGTACAATTGCTTCTCACGTAACATTCTCCAAATTAGGAAAGCATTAATATTTGTTTCGGCAGAAAATCTTCTAGTGATGGTAGCTGGATTTTCTTCAATCCTCCTTAAAATGTCAAGTTCTGCTTCAGGAGTAGAAACTAATCTAGACCCACCACCATCACCGTGTCTTGATTTACATGCGCCAACTTCTGATAAACGTTGATGCAAATTTGTCACACGGGAGTACCCGGTTCAGAAATGCTTCGGCACACAAGCGACGTGCCTCATAAGAATTACCATTGGCCTGACCATACACGAAATGCATATCTGCCATTTCTGCGTTGGTATACCAATTCCAACAACAACAATAACAATATTGACACTTACAAAAACTCAAACAAATGTTGTTTTATCCACTGCCATAGCAGACCTAATAAATACGATTCTGCACTCCTACTCTGCAGAAATAATTTGGCTATATCTTGAAAACGGTTGATTTTCGAACCATGTTTAATACGCCTTCTTTGTTTGTTTGATGAGATCTATAAGTAGGTAAAATATCCGTACGTATTTTTTAAACACCTTGTATAAGGATGATATTGCGGGTTTTATATTTCAGCACAATCTACGTTACCTACTTGTTGGGTACTCTTGCGCATAAGAATGACTGAGAATTCAATTTGTTTTTATATACATATAATGCATAACATATTGTAATTGTTCTGCTCCTAATAAACATGAAATTATTTTAATCGGTTAGTTTTAAATAAACTACACCAGCTGAAAATGGTCCCTGTAAATTTATAAACGTTATTTGCATTAATGCATATCTCTCGTAAGCCGTAAGCATGACAGAAAGCAATAGAAGTTCACAACCACAAGGTACAAGTTACCATAACACCGGCAACTAAAGACCCCAGACATGTAATTAGGTGATTAAAGCGCCATTGTTCCCCCTGGCTGACAGCTCAATCAACCGGCTTTTTGTTGCCGGGAAAGCAAAAAAAATGTGATTATTATTTAAGAATGAAACCCGCATTAAAAAACAATTTTTATCTGGCTCGTACCACGTCAAAATGACAGTTTAATAATGGACCAAATTAGTTACGTGGCGGCTTTATTTCAGTAACATCTAATGTTGATATGGAGTGAGATGCAGGTAATTATGTACAGGTATATAATAACATATCAATCAGGATATAATTATACGTCCTTTGAATGTAGTTTGGACGTTGTCCGTAAATTCAAGACTATTAAATCACAGGTTGTTACCTGCTTACTTGAAATCTAATATTAAAAGCTGTGCTGCTCTCCAAGAGGCTGGCTAATAGAATTTTTATTACTTTAAAGAATGCATATTGCATTATGTAAGCCCTATGGTGTTGGTTATTTATAATATAGTGTTGGCTGATACAGTATAAGGACATTCTATATCAAGTCAATCAATGTTTGAACATTCACGTGACCGATTTTAGTGAAATTCCTAAATATGTAATGGAATTTACAAATTCTGAATCTTGAAATATTAACAGCTTCAAAGTTACAACCTTTGATATTATGAGGATTTTCTTCTTTCAAAGCATGTAAAATGTTCTTTTATTTAGTATACAGGGTGGGCCAGCTAAGTTATTCCCTCGTAGGACACAGCCCAACATACATGGCAACCACTTTTCCTTTAATTTAAATAAATACAGTTGCCTGTTTATGACATTACTAAATCAGGCTTGTACATTGTCTTAAATTTCAAGCATGACGTTTTTACATCTCAAAAATACAGATTTGTTGCTTATTTTCAGTCAATGTCCGTACTTTTGCATGCCGAATAACATTTATTGTCAAAAATAAGAAACACGAAATAATGTAAAAGATATTGAAGAAAGCAGTACCTGATCCTCCCACTTGAGACGCCTCTGGTGCACCTATTAAATCGAAACTAGCCTCTAACCTGCCACCTTGATGAGTAACGTATGCACATAAGATTTCAAAACATTGGGCCAACTATTACCGCAATTATATGCTGAAAAGTGGTCGGACAAATTTCAATTGAACAGTGTGTAACTCCGTAACGAAGCATTTTCAAACCCATGTTTAAGTGAACTTGTATTCTTGTTTTAGTTTGGAGAACACGCTCCAAAAGTACGGTCCGGGCTTTTGAGATACCCCCTGTATATAAGACGCTAACCAATCGGAAACCCACCGTCTAATAACACATATATAATTTAGGAAATGAATTAGGACTCTAAGGCAAAGAGATCTAAGCATAAATATGGGTATTAGTACAACTACAGTTAGAATAATTATGAAAGCTAATGTGTTTCATCTCAATCACTTTATTTTGGTGGACGAACTGCGTGACAATGACCCTCACAGAATATTGCAATTTTTGTAATTTCTTTCAAAGAAATCGTGGATCAATCCACCTTTATTAAATTGTGTATTGTTTAGCGATTAAGTTAAATTGTCAGACACTGGTGGAATATAGGCAATACTCCTACTATATTAAGCACAAGATAATCCGTACTATATTGTTGGACCACACTTTTTCGATACAAATTAAATTTTACCCGAGTTATTAGAAGATGAAGAACTCAATGTACAACAAAACTTTTCGAGCCAACATGATGTCTGTCCTGCTTACTACAGTCGGAGTGTTAGGAATATCTTAAATAATATAATTGGAGTAAATTGGATAGGAAGGGAAGCTGTGCTTTAATAGCTACATCGAAGTTGCCATATCGCTCCATTAGACTTTTTTGCAGGTAATTCTAAACCTTTACAGAATAAAATAACACATTGCCTTGCATTGTATTGCTTTTGTTTATTTTTTACTGTTGTACGTTTGTACGGTTGCACGTTTTTTTTTGCAAAATACATATATATCTAAGATCAACTTGGCAGAAACCAATTATGACAGATTACTATCATTTAAAAATTCAATAATCTCAGCTGCTGTAATACATGTATGTTGAGTTGCGTCAACCTTACTCTATATATCTTGCCCTAGCTTCGAATTGTGGAAAGCTTTATCGTGCGATCTCATTGGGAGTACAAAAAAATTATTTACTTACATTCGTGCAACTATATATGAATAATAATAATGATAAGGCTCTAACCCCCATGAAGGTGTTTGCTTGCAAGGCGGAAGGTCAGGTCTTCCGTATTCTTGCTCGCATACCCGGTTGTCGCGTGCCGAATTAATGACAGGTGGTGATGTGGTGAGCATCACACATTTGACAACCGCATTATTACCCTTGTTCATTCGAACGCAGGTACCCAATTATTTAAAGCGGCTGAGTAGGCCTCCCGCCAGACATCGAGTCGGGGTTTGAACTCCCGACCTTCCGTACTGGAGCCCAGTGTTCTAACCACTTTTTTACTAATGTCATTAAAAATATTCTTGTCACAATAAGATATATAAAAAATTTTAAATTAGAGAACTTATAAACAGCTACAACCGGTTCTTCTTATTCCCCTACTTATGGTTCATTGTACTTCTGAAATTATAATTTAATACTAAATCCACGCCTAATTATTTTTAAAAAGTAAGAAAAATAAAATTAGTGTATGTGTAGTGTAGTGTGCATATGCAAATATGCAAATGCATAATTATCCTAAGCCTAATGATATCTATTTGTGTAAGTTTTCTATAAATAGAGTATTCCAGTATATGTTTAATATTGATTTTTCTGTGTAAATCTCAGTAATTAATATATCTGTTTCCTTCTGTCACTAGTGTAAACTGTATACTTTGTAGTAGAGTATTAACAGACGTTAATAAATCACCAACAAACTCAAATTAACTACTAAAACACTAAAAGTGACCAACATAGGAACCAAGAATGATATCTCAGATTGTTCAGATTGTTATCAGATTGATTTAATTAAAAAATTCATCTTCTATATGTACCATATACAGTGTGATTACTTTATCTTGTAACGAGTATGTAGGCTACACATATCATATGTCTATGGAATGGATAGCTAAAAAAAAATTTTTTTTACCATAAGAGTCCTGGAAGATACTGCAACACTGACGTGATGCTGGGCAAGCCACTTAGTCCGAACAGAGGAAAATAGATGGAACAAAAGGATATTTCAATGGCGGGGGATCCTAAATGAAATAGAGGAAGACCACCAAATAGATGGAATACTGATATAAAGAGAATATCAGGGCTAACCTGTATAAAGGAAGCGCAAAATAGAACCAAATGGAAATCGATCACGGAGGCCAGAAACAGGTTGAGAAAAAGAACAAGAGGAGTCTTTTGGACAAGCCAATGTCAACTACTGTTTTGTCAAAACTTAACTAATTTCTGTACAAAATTGTTATTTTGTGTAGATTTTTGTGGTAATATCCATCAGTTTCAATGTATTCTAATGGCCAGAAAACGGATATGGTGTTGATTTTGAGACAACGCAAAGGGGCGCGGACTTAGCAGTACGACGATATGCACAAAGATACCCGGCTAGACCCCTTCCATCACATAATGCCTTTAGCCGTTTAGAAGGAAATTTGCGGCAACATAGACAGTTTTCCAAACCAAAAGTGAAACAACGATACGTCACAACTGTAGGAGCTGAAGCGGCAGTCATCGAACAAGTAACTGGTAATCCTCATATAAGCCAACTAACAATTGCAAGAACTGCAGGCTTTAGCCAAAGTTCAGTATTTAACATTTTAAAAGCAGATCGGTTTCATCCTTACCACGTCACATTAGTGCAACACCTTACTGAAGTTGATTATTAATTACCCATGTCGAGTGATTTGCTGCCAATTTTTAAGAAACGAAATGACTACTGATTCATTATTTTTAAGAAATGTTCTATTTTCTGACGATCTGATTTAGTAACAATGAGTGTGTAAATAGACATAATTTCTAATCTCGAGATAACCAACATTGGATTGGGCAAGTACACTTTCTAGGAATTTTAACTGTCAATGTATGGTATGGGATCGTTGGCAACTTGATCGTTGGTCTCCACTTCTTTGGGGGCAGTTTAAATGGAGAAATGGACTTACATTTTTTAGGAAATTTATTGCCTCAACTTTTAGACAGCGTATGTGGTTTCAAAATGCCGGAGCACCTGCCCACTTCTATAGAATTCTAAAAAGCTTCTTCTCCTTGGCCCTACAGTCCGTTTAGGACCTTGGCCTGCTCAACCACGACTTTCCACTCTAGCGCCTTCGTCCTCCATCTCCTGACATTTAGTTTTCTGAGGTCTTCTTCCACTTCGTCACCTCATCTCTTCCTCGGCCTATCTCTTCTTCGCCTTCGCCCTCTACTCTGGATTGGTATGCTTTTTTTTGGAAATCTTCCTTCTCCCATGCGTATCACGTGACCTAGCCACCGCAATCTTTGGCTTTTTATGGTGTTAATTATGCTGGGTTCGTTATATAGGTCTCTTATCTCGTGGTTTCTTCGTACTCTCCATACACCCCCTTCATTGATCGGTCCGTATATCTTTCGCAGCACCTTTCTTTGGAACGTCTCCGATTTACGCTTATCCTCTGCCGTCAGTACCCGTGTTTCTGAAGCATATGTGACTGTGGGTTTTATTATGGTTTTATATATTTTGACTTTTGCAGTTCTAGATATATTTTTCGATTTTAAGACGCTCTATAGAGCGCAGTAACCTCTGTTTCCTGTCGCTATTCTAACCTTTATATCTTCCTTGGTGTCATTTTGTTTGGTCGAGACACTGCTTAGGTACTTAAAACATTCTACTTCTTCAAATACATAGGTATTTATTTGTATATTTTGTAACTGTTTTTCGCCATATCTTCGCATGCACATGTATTTGGTTTTCTGTTTGTTTATTTTAAGACCAGCCTTTTTTGCTTCTTCTTCTAGCTCTAAGAAGGCTGTACTGAGTGCTTCCCTCGTCCTTGATAGGATGGCTACGTCGTCTGCGTACGCCAAATCCTGACAGGACCTGTTGAAAAGGGTTCCGCCAGGGTTTCCTGAAATTGCTCTCATGCATCTTTCTAGGACTAGATTAAATAAAGTAGAGGACAGAGGGTCACCCTGTCTCACATCTTGATTTACTTCAAACTCTTGCGATAGGTCTGTCCCTATTTTCACTTTGCTACGTGTATGTGTTAGCGTCATCATTATTAGTCTTATCAATTTTCTAAAAAGCTACCAAGATGAAACTTTCCTTAGCAGATTAATTGAAAGAGATGTAATTCATTCATGGCCTCCACGTAGTCCGGACTTCAATCCGTTAGAGTTCTTTTTGTGGGGTAAAGTAAAAAACGACGTCTACGAAACTCCCGTAGCAACACAGAAAGATTTACATTAAATTGAAAATAAATTATTGAATCATGTAGGTCAATCACACATGCTAACTCGTTTCAGAAATTATCTTCTGCGGCAGATTGGCTTATGTGAACAGTAAGGTGGATGGCAGTTTGAATATGTATTATGTCATAAATTAATGTTTTCATTTCTATTTTTATTTAATTTATATTTCTTGTTGATTTTATTGTTATGACAACATATTTTTATACTACCTTAGCTTGCTCTGTGTTTGTTCTGCTTAAATTACAAGATATAAGTGTTGTACATGTACCTACTATAAAACCGCATCTTATTTATGAGTAAATAGTTTCACTGTTGTTTCTTAGTACATCCGATGCAATGCAAAGTTTAAGTAATTGAATCAATTCATACCGTTTCGTTAATTAAACATTTTTGTAATTGAAACATTATTTAACAAAAGAAATAAGTCAGTCAAAGATACCATTAAAGTATTTTGAAACAGTTATTAAGTTTATTCTATTAATTCTTCAAGTGTGTTTGTTCTTATTCAAATGTTAATGACTATCTCTTTAAAAATTTACAACTGTTGAAGCTTTTGGACTTTGAAAGGTATTTTAGTATGCATTATTCTAGACCTAGATACCTACTTAAACAATCAATTTGAGGTGTGTTTTTGTAATTGATAATTGTGATATCTACATTCCCCAATGATATGTGATACAAAGTGAAACAATTACTACACAGACGACTGGAAAAATTCTACTAAACTAGATCTCTAGCTAGTCAAAATAGATAATGGTAAATCTATTCAGTTAGCACAGTATTTAAGTTAATTTCAAGAAACTTTAAATACAGTTCTATTTGGTATTTATTTCATTATTTCAAATGAAACACTAGACAAATGTAAAATTGAAACGCAAGTGCTGTTCATCACCGTGATGCAATCTTTCGCTTCATTTCAACATCCTAAAACATCCTGTTTATGAAACGATGAAGACGGTAGTTTTAAAAGCAATAAAAGAGACATTATATCAGAATTATAAATGGTTACCATCTGCAACATTTAAATATAGAAAACAAACACTTATTCACAAATAAAATTAAAAACTTGTACTGATAACCTCTTCTTTTTTATCTACTAGCGGCATGTTTTAAATAACAATTATTAATCATAAAAATACTAATTACATCATTCATATTTCTTGTTAATTAATAAACTCTCTGTTAAATGAATTTTGTGGAAAGTTCGCTTCTTCAACGCGTTGCTATTGCGTGCCTCGTTGCGTTAAGGTTTCTGCGGGGGCAAGCTGACGTGTAGATAAATTCACAGCGCTCGAGCCGAATGAGTTCAGAAGTGATTTATAAAGAGAAAAATAAAAATCTGATATGATTGAATAGGCGGCATTTTTTAAATGTGAAATTATCTCGCGACCTCTTACTGAACCTTTTATTATAACTTTAATCTACAAGAGGCAGGAAAAGGTATTAAACATTGAACCATCTGTCTGTGATTGACCTCGCTTCCTGTGAAATTGTCGGTTTCAGTAATGGGGTTATTTACAAAGAAATTTAATAATGCCGATACTTTATTGTCCCCTAGTTTATGATTGCTTATTATGTTGATTATTGTAACAAGACATATGACTTTAAAAATATAATTAACAATCATCTGTTTCAGTTGGAGTTTTTATTTGCATTTTATTGGTTATCCGCTGATCAATAAAATAAAGCAATTTACTTGTATTATGTTCTATAATTAATTTGTAAGCTTTAGCAACATAGGTCAATGGTATGAATGGAACAATACAGAATAACTACTAATTTTCTCTTTTATATAGTATCGTTCCTTAGTGTAACTAATAAAATTTAAATTAGTGAACTAATCAATGATAATAGGTCTTCACAT
>JABXWE010023483.1:0-17578 GCA_014611495.1 Limonius californicus | reverse complement strand
TGTAGAAGAATGTGATTTTTTAATTAGTACTACGCTAATGTGATCCATTGGAGAATCGAAAAAATTATAATAAAATGCTGTAGTGTTTGCTAGCGTAAGATGATATTTTTAGAAATCTGGACATTAATGCTTTTGTAATACCTGGAAAGTTTTTATTTCTATAAATCATACAAATAATTGAATATAAAAATATGAAATAATTGTAAAAATATGACATTTAGTAGTAATAAATTGCCACCCTCTTCTGTTTATGTAAATAACCCTGAAAAATCACATCAGTGGTGCTTTCAAGTATAGGGCCAAAAACACTTACTAAGGACAGCATATACTTATCAACAGAAAAATTACAATATTTGTACAATGCAGTAGATGCTTGAAGCTTATATCATATTACAATATATCATCACATTCCTCAAAGTTGTCTTGTAATAATATTTTTATTTAAATTTTGGTGGCCAACTTTATAACTTGTTTCTGCTGTGAATTATATTTGCACATAAGTAACTTACAGTTTAAATCAATTGGATTAACCGTACAGAGCAAACATTCGTTGAAGTTGAAATTTAAATAAACAATGGCGAGCTTAGTTCTTAAGCTAGAAAGTTTGGAAAAAAAATAATTTAATGTATTTGAATTCAGAGGTTTTATGAAATTTCTTACCGCACTAGAAAACATTTTTTCAGAAAACTTTCTAAAGCATGTACGACATGACGTTAAATTTTTAATTTTTCACATAAATTTATGTGAAAATATTTAGCACAAAAAATGCATAAGTAAATTTTCATGTAAATTATTTAGCACATATCCTAAATTGGTAGTAAATATGCATAAAAACGGCGCACATGTGGATAAATGAACAGAAAATACAGCGCATGATAGTTGCGCAGCATACATTTATTTTTACGTGAGGAGTTGGAGCTAACGGATGGCGCCAAATTAAAAAAAATCAATGAATGGACTGAAAAGTAATATATGCTATTCACGTGTCTCCTATATTGTTTAGTGTCGATTCCGTAAGGATCCCGTCAGTTTTATCTAATTTCACATACCTGTTCATATTCACGATAATAACAACTACCTAACCAAAACAAAATAACAAATATTGGATAAACTCAAAATGAGATTAAAAATGAACACAACCAGCTGTTTGACAAAATACCAGTTATACAAACGTAAATTATGTATATGCAACCGTATGTGCTAAATTTAACATTAAAATTGACATAAGCTGCAGACAGGAAATTGTAAAACATTTTAATGAAAATTTAGCAGGAAATTTATTTGCATTTTTATTTATAGGCATAGGAAGAAAACTGAAGGCGTTGTAAATGCAGATGTACCAAAGATCGCGAAAGATACTATAGGCACAAAGAGGTTAACATGCGAAGATTTAGTAAGAATAAGATTCAAGGTAAATGATGTTGTAAAAGCCATGTAGAATATATCATTAATCACAATATGCCATGATCAAATATTTATTATTTCAACTAACTTATTTAAAGATATACAGGCAAAGTAGAGGCCGGGAACAGGACATAACACAAGACTGCGGAACTAAACAAAATAGTTTAATAATTGTAAGTTTAAACAGTTAATTAGTGGAGAAACTTGTAATATTATATTAGGCAACGCTTTTTGCTCGTTTTAATTATTAGTTAAATGTACGCTCAAGATATAAATATTTACTAAAATATACCTAGCTTCTGTCAGCTCTATAACAGCTGCGAGAAATTATAAAGGTTTAAAGGAAAGGCCGTGTAAACAAGTGTTTCTCCGAATCTGTGAAACAACAAGGGGTGACAGGGTCTTAAGGAGGGTCAACAACGGCATTCTACAAGAGGCAGTGTTGTTGGTAGCTAGTACGCCTAACTTACGCTGCTTGCATATCTTTGGCGTAAAATCTAAATAATAGCATTTGCGAATCTATCAACTGATTGCAATGCGATTATCCTCTAAGTTGAGACAAGGTGTAAATTTAGTATTACCACTTATGTGTTTATATGTACAGATGGGATACAATGGCTACAATCAGCTAATATAAGCAGTGGCGTCTCTGGCGAGGTAATGGTTTATATCACATGGAAGGTTGTATGTGTTCACTCTAATGGTAACGTACCTACTTGTTATTATATATGGTTTATATACCATGAAGTGTCATAGGCGTTTACCCAAATGTTTACGTATTATCTACTTGGTGTTATATGTGGTTTACAAGCACCGGGTCCTACACAAGATTGGTGTGTCTATGTAAGTAGTTGTTGGAAACAGTAGCGTAGTATATATAAGCAGCTATATGCGGAGCGTAATCTTTATTCCCTTAGCAATGATTGGGAGGTAGTCAGCTAGCAGAGGTAGCCTCGTGAAGGCGTTTATTTGAGACATTATGATTACTATGAATGTTATATAAATGCCAGGAGGGCATCGGCTGATTCTTACGTGGGTAAAGAGTTGCTAATTATACTCTCACCTTCGCATGTGTAGCTGAAAGGAATGACCCCCTGTGAATCTCTGTGAATAAGAGAGTGCCTGGCTGGATAGTCCAGTTGCAGAGTTCCCTCTGGAGGATTGGTGCACCACAAGATATGCTTATTGTAACAATACTCATTCAATACTTGAGTCAAATTTAAAATTCAAATGAGGCAAAATTTGTACTACTAAAAAGAGAAATAAAACATAAACGTGAACTCGGAGTCGTACATTTTTTTTGACTCCGACTCCACTGACCAAACATGTCTTCGGAACTCCGACTCCACCTCCAAAAGTGTTGCATAAATACAAAGTACTACAAGATATAGATTGAACGTAATAAATAAAATAGTAAATGTAATATCTTGCTGAAAAATAACATAAACTTTGTTTGCGTGCAGCACAGTCAGAAATAGATACCTTCTAATTTTCAGTTAAAAGCATAGGATGTTTAGGAGTTGTTAGATATTACATTCCCAGTGGTAAATCGTTAAAAGCAAGAAAATATTGCTAATTATAATGAACAAATGATTTATGTAAACAATTAACGTATGTAACAAAAGTTTTCGGAAAAATATCAACAGTAGCACATGAACCGAAAACAGTTTTATATCTAGTCGTCTGTAGAACAAAACAAGGTGTATTAATTGACATTTAGTGTAGCGTATCACCTTCTCTAAATAGCTTCTGGTAACATGTCTTACAAGTTAAATATTCGTAAGAATATATGCGTTGGTTGGACGGATGCCTAAACGTGATATTGTGAATATGTGCAGAGACCAGAATGTTTCGATTTCGACTATTTATCAAACAATTCGCGAGTGAGAACAAGGTATTCCCTGTATAAATTTACCAAAAACTGGACGTCCACGAGTTTTACCTCATGCTTCCGTTAGGAGATTGGTAGAAAGAACTAAAGACAGGGTTGGGACTTCAACACGAAAGTTATCGTGTCAATTTCGAGTTTCGCATATGACCATTAGTAGAGAATTGAAGAACAATGGATTGCAGTTCCGAAAAAGAAAGAAATGCCCAAAATATTCTGATCTACAGCTGCGAAGAATTCCTAGATGTTGTCGAGCATTACGGCGTCGATATTTTAATGGAAACAAAGTGATCGTTATGGACGACGAGAAATACTTCACTTTGTCGAACGCCGAAATGAAAGGGAACGATGGCTTCTATATTGATGATATTAGGAATTGCCCTAATGAAACTAAATTTAAATGTAAGGCCAAATTCGCTGATATGTGCCATATCAGAAGCGGAAATTTCGCGTCCGTATATTGGGCATGTTAGAGGAGAAGCGGTAGATGCAGTAATTTATACACAGAGATGCCTTCCAAAATGACTTGATTTTATTAATACTCATCACGTTAATGATGAAATAGTATTCTGGCCTGTTTGGCTTCTTGTCATTATGCTAGAATCACTAGGCAATGGCTGGAAACAAATAATATCAATTTTGTAGCAAAAGACGACAATCCTCCAAACATACCACAAGCAAGACCAATCGAGGAATTTTGGGCTGTATTGAGCAGAAAGGTATACAATAATGGTTGGGAAGCCCAAAACGAAGAACAATTGCGGCGACGAATATTTAATAAGATCCGCGAAATAGATGTGGGTACCGTCCAGACTCTAATGGGACATGTTCGTGC
This sequence comes from Limonius californicus, assembly GCA_014611495.1. Classification (NCBI taxonomy): domain Eukaryota; kingdom Metazoa; phylum Arthropoda; class Insecta; order Coleoptera; family Elateridae; genus Limonius; species Limonius californicus. The sequence goes on along the minus strand of JABXWE010023483.1, from coordinate 13,451 downwards.
AAAACTGCGAATTATCGAAGACCAAGGCCCTTTAGCTGCAGTTTAAAATTTTATTTTTGTTCAATATAGATGTAAGATTAACCCTTTAGATAAAAGTTTTGAATAAATCCACACTGGCTTTTAATAGCTGACTCTCTTTGTTTTCCGAAAACTTTTGTTACATACGTTAGTTTGTTGAACAATAAGTGTACATAATTTATTTATTTCAAATTTAAACCACTGTGGAGACAATGCATCATCGTAACTGCTTTTATTGCAATTGCACTATCAATAGTACACGCCATTTCAACAGACTTTCCCATTAAATTACACTCTTAAGCATTAATAGTCGCTATAAATTTTATCGAACGAACCACATTAGTACCCTTTTACAGTCATAACATTATTAATGACCGTTCGTTAAATTTTGAGGCAGCTTGATAAGGTGGTCCTAGTTCAAACATTAGAGGCTGGTCTGTGGTGGGCGATCTACCATATCTAAATTTAAATACCACGAAGAAAGATACGCGTCATATTTGAAGACGCAACGCTCACTACATTTTCCAGTAGGGAACATGACAACTTCTGTTTTATAACATATCGATTATCCAATGGATCACAGTAGCGTAGTATTAATTAAAAAATACATATTGTTCTAAATTATATCTATAACAAATATCTAAAAACTGAATTTTTCAATGACCGCCTACACACCATTGACTTCACTTTTCAAGATGGCCGTCATGGCATCCTAGATCAATCACCAAATATGTATGATTGGTAGGTAAAACATGTAAAGTATTGTATACTGCAAGCTACAGTTGAACTTCCATACGGTGTACCCCATTTAAAATTTTTTTCTATATAATGATATTCTTGCCAGGATCTTAACCTTCAAACTCAAATACACCTAAAAATACCTCTATATAATGATGTAAACCCTCCATATTGTGAAGAATAATCGTTGGTTTTCACGTCCCTTAATGTGTAGTTCATTTACCATGGTACGTGCATTTGTTAGCTGCTATTTTGGTACTAAACTAAGCAATTCTTTAAAAATGGCAAAACGAAAATGTTTAAGTACTGGAGACAAGTTAAAGGTAGTGAAAGACGTCGATAAGGGTGTTAAACAAATATATGTCGCAACAAACTTTGGTATTGCCGCCAACAGAGTGTCAGTAATCGTAAAAATCCAGTTTTATAATCAAAATATCACTTAAAATGTTGCCGACAATCAAATGTATGTGGTTAATTTAATATTTAAATACAAATTCTACAATGGTGTGCAAAATTCTGCATCAGTTGCACAAATAGGATAAATTGCCGTTTAAACCCATTTTTTCATTTCATCATTGCAAATATAATACAGGTATTTAAACACGATACTAGTAATAATAATAGCCCAAATGTTGATCCATAAAATAACGGAATCAATTTGACCTATAAAATATAATCAATAACGGAAAAATTGTACATTATATATAATGATGTAGTCTGCACCTAAACATCTATTAAAATACACACCAATTAATTTTTAACTATTTTAGTACTTAATATGCCATCCTTTGTTTTTGATAACCAATTCGCACCTTCTTGTCATAGAATTCACAAGTTTTTGTAATTCTTCCTTCGTTATGCAGCACATTCGTCGCCCGTTCACGTACGATCAGGAGAGATAAGGCAGCGCGGTCTCTGGTCAGTACTTGGATGGGTGACCCGAAGATTGCATTAACGCGGCGCCTCTCTCCCACGAGGATTGATCACTATGGGAGAGTAGATCAACAACACCCCTTATGGGGGAGGCCCTTGCCCAACGATGGGATGTAGCGGGCTAATAATAAAATAATAATAATAAATGCAGCGATACCACGCACCAACTAGGGAGTTGACTAATTCCACTGTTGTTGTGGGATATTTTCTTGAAATAATTTTAAAAATACTCTGCCCTAAGTTTTCTGTAGGATTTAGGTCCGGGGATTGTGCTGGCCAGTCTATTCTTTTAACTTTATTGGTCGACACCCAAGACTGAACAACTTTTGCTCTGTGGCAAGGAGCATTACCATCTTGAGAGGCAAACATTTTGTCAGAAAATAACTCTTTTGCACTAGGCAGCATTTTCTCCTATAGTACATCAATGCATTTGGTTGCATTCATCGTGCCACATATAACATGCAGTCTACCAACATCCTCAGCAGACATATGATGACAGAGGTTGGATGTTTAACTGTTGGTAGAATACCCTGTCGTCAAAATTTTTCTCCAGAAAATCTTCTAACATATGTGTGTTCAGCATGAACAAGAACAAGAAGTCTCCGTTTTATAGTAGAAATGCATACACTAACACCAGTTACTTCGGACCATCTTCTGATTACATCTATCGAATGAAGAATTCTGTCTGCCAGGCTCGTTCTCTACAATACATTGTCGTCTCTGACTAATGCATTTTTTGGACGGCCACTGCGGGGTTTATATTTAATGTTTCCTATCTTAGAGTATCTTTTGATCACTCTAATAACTGTAGATTGATTGCTCTGCACTTTCATAGCTATATCACAACCGAAAGCGCCTTGTTTATTATGAAAAATTATTTCATATGGTTATTCATCTTATAATTTGTCACAATTTATTTTCGGATAGCATTTTGCCACGGTTCAGGACATACAAAATTTAACTAAATAATCCATAGCACCTGCAGGTGCTACATAATATAACTTAATAAGTATTTCTCAATTATGCTTCTAAGTTTCATTTAAATGCATTGTAATGATCCCATTAGAAAATGCGCAAATAACTGATTACCGATTTAAGTAAAGAATTTACCTTAATTGTTTTCTATGGAGTTGTAAGTATCTAATTAAGAGATAAGTTGTTAACATATTCATTAAAATCAAATATTTAGAAGTAGTTTTTGGAAATTATGGCAAATATGTAGCTAAGCTTCACGAAATAATTATATTTTTGGGGATGCAGAACTTTTTCACTAATCGGTAGCTAATTTACAAGTGACTTCATAGTTGGGTAAATGATACAGTTCTTGCCACTGCAATAATGATTGACACATCAGGTAAGTTGTTTTATTAAGAAATTTGTTGTCTCTAGTGATATTTTGCCTTAAATAGTGTAGAGTTCAGAGTTTTGCCTGACTGCTAGTAAATTTTAGTTTTTCTTGGTTGGTATTCATGATTCTTGTAGTGCGGCTATAGAAAATGAGTTGTGATTGCATTGATTTGCTAGGTAAGTGTTACCGTTGTGACATGCTGGGCGGCATGTTTCAATAATAGTCATAACATTTACAAACACAAAGTGTATGTAATGAACTTATTTGATTTAGAAAATAGCAATACATATATCAAAGTAACCTAAAACCAGTAGTTAGGCATCATTTTTATAAAATATTGGGATGACAGTAACTGTAATAGATAATAATACGACACCAGGTGGCAATGACTGTGTACGCATTGTTTTTTTTTAGATTTTGACCTTTATGGTCCCGTATATAACGCGTATATGTAACATATCGAGTGAATGTTGAATTTAAAATTTTTATCGCTGGTAGACAGTTGTTGACACCATGTCAATGATACTATAACAACCGGACTCCACGATTGAAAATCTTATCTGTTATTGAAGCTTTAGTCTGGTTCGTATTGATTCGGAATTTCATAAATTAGGTGTTATTTATTTTAGACAGATAAACTATAACATGAAAATTAGTTAAGTTTATTAATTATTCACAGGATAATGCCTAAAGTGAGAGAGGGAAACAAGTATACAAAATCGTATACAGAAAGTGATGACAAATCTGCTATTAAAGCGGTTAATGATGTAACGTCAAAGAAAACTGCTTCCAGCATTTATGGCGGCCTTAAAACAACTATAATTTTTCGACTGAATGCAAATTTTACCAAGCAAATCCTGGCCCAAATCCTATTTTAACGAAAGAGGAAGGACTTATTCTGGCTAAATGGATTACTTGTAACCACGACGAATGCTTTCCAAGGAGGAAAGAAGACCTACAGGCAAGTGTAAAGAGTTGTTTGAAATTCCAAGAAGTTCCTTTTAAAGAAATTAGACCGGACAACGGCTGGGTGAAATCATTTCTTTGTCGTCATGCACTTTTGACCGCGGGAACATCAGAAACGGTTACATCAACCAGCGCAGTAGTTAGCGAGGCAGACATAAAAAAGTGGTTCTCTTCGATCGTAAGCTATCTAACTGAGTGACTGTATTTCAGTATTTTAAATGATCCTAGTAGAGTATTTAATGAGGATGAAACTAATTTCCAGTTGTGTCCAAAGGGGAGGAATGTTGTAGCTCATAAGGACTCTTAGAATGTACATGAAATTGACATCCGTCAATCAAAATCATCACTAACTGTATTGTTTACGATTTGTCCGAATGATGACATAACACCGTCGATGATTATATACCCCAACTAAAGAAGACTGATAGAAATCGGAAACGGTATACCAAAAGGCAGGGGTTACGGAATTAGTGAGAATAGCTGGATGAAATCTGAGATATTCAACTAGTATATTGCAAATATTCGCCATCTTAGTTTGAAAGAAAGGGGAGCAATATTTCCAATAATATTGTGTGTGGATGGTCACGCTACTCGCTGAACTTACCTATGAACTGAGTCACCTTTGCAATAAATTGGAAATTATATTAATTTCCTTGTATCCCACTGCAACGCGAATTTTACCACCAGCAGATGTAGCAGCATTCAAGTAATTAAAAGTTGGAGAAGAAATAGTCCAAACAAAGCGTTACTGAAAGAAACAAAACAGACCATTATAAGTTGATTCCTGTGGGCTCTACCCATGGGATCTCAATGCTGTTAACTATACCAAGTGTTTGGAAAAACGTCTAGCCGAATAAGTACAGGCAAATACAAATGATGCAGAAGTGAATAAATTTATTGACTATGCCACTTTCAAAACTATAGTAGGTGAAGGTAATTTGAAAGAGTATAATCTTAACATATCTTTATACATTTTAAAATATGGAGAATGTTTCAAACTAACACCGACTCTAGCAATTTTGATAAGGAACACGAAAATGTTGCTCATACTTAGATAGAAATTGACGTGTTTGAATCGATAAAAGGAAGTAATAATGACGAACATTTCGTAGAAGATTTTGAATACAATAGCATGGCGAATTCTAGAGATTTAGATATTGAAAACGTTCCAATAATTTTTAACGATTTAAATGCGCAGTTAATTGCAGAATTATGCTCTGCTATACCTTTAGACGAAGCGCATCTGATCCCCCAGGAGAAAAAGTAAGCATGGCTATGAAATCAAAAGAAGTAAATCTGGACTCCATTTCCATAGTTGATGAAGAAGCACCTCTTACATCACAACCTCTAAGTCAAACTGATAAAAACGTATGTATTCAAGCAAATCTGGACTATACTATTGATGATATTCTATTATAGCCAAAACTACCAAATGAAAAACGTTGTTGAAAGAGTTCTATTTGTAGTTACTTGTGAAGAATAACAAGATATTCACAGGAACAAAATGGTCTACAAAATAGATAAACAAAATGCTGTTGTAATTCTATAATCAATAAGAAAATTATAAAAACCAAAACAATAGAAAAAGTAAAAGTGATAAAAAATGAAAATAGGAAACCTATATATTACGGCTTCTTAAAAAAGTACCTATAAATCTAATCAGTGAAAACGCTGAAATAAAGGAAGACGGAGAGAATAATATTAACATTTTATCCTGTGTGAAGATCTTTCCCGAAAATTATAACAGTGAGAAACTAATTAATTTTAATTAATTGATAACCTATTTCCTAAAAATATATTAAGCTATAGTATTTTTTAACTCTTCCAGCAACACTGCTGGATGAATTGAGTAGCCTGACGCTACTGTTGCCGGTCCTAAGTCCGGATAAAGGAGGAGGGACATCTCTGGAACAAGCTAACAATCTCCTGGAAATGTACAGAAGTACTGTTCACAGAACTGCTAATCAAGCCTCGGAACAAGGACGGATCACCCGGAATAAAGACAAAACGGAAACGAGAATGGAAAAAGAGAAATACAATACGCCTAACCACATGGAATGTAACATCATGGAACGGGAAAGACCAGGACATTTTATTGGAGATGGACAAACATCAAATCGACCTATGTTCGTTATCGGAAATCAAAAAGAAAGGAAAAGGGAACGTGAGATACAACAACTACACACTGTTCTATAGCGGCAAAAAGAAGAACGAACACAATCTGGAGTCGGAATCCTTAACACATAAATGACTCGAAGAACTTATTGATGACGTACGGTAATGAAATGTTAAACATCATAAGCATATATGCACCAGACATAAATAAGGAGAAGAAAGAAAAAACTTCTTCGATAAATTAGAAGAAACAATAAAGAGGATACACAGAAACGAAAAAATATACCTGATGGGGGATTTCAACTCAAGAATTGGCAACATAGCTATACCAGGACTGATGTAGAGATTCAATGAAGACGTTGTAAATGACAATGGGGAAATGCTACTAACAACATGCGCTCAACAAGAACTACGCATTAACAATACCTATTTTAACCACAGACTCTAGTACAAATACACCTTTACGAATCCAAGAGGGCAAAGATCCATTATATACTACATAATAATAAACCGGAACATACAGCCAAAAGCGATCTTAGACGTAAGAGTACTGGCATCGCAATCGCAGCAACACAACATGGCTTAACCTTATATAAGTACCGCCAGAAAATCAATCTCCAAAAAATGGAACCTGCAGAATATATATTGAAATTCAACATCGAATCCTTTAAAAAAGGAAAGCACGATAACACTATACCAAGAGAGATTAAGAGAAAAAATAGTCAGTAACACTGTATCACAAAACAGGATAATGTAAATCAGGCTTGCGGAAAAATCAAATAAAACATAATTTCAAGCGCAACTGAAGCAATAAGAACAAGGAAGATCAAGATAAATGGCAAAAGAAACAACAAACTATGGTTCACAGAAGAAGGGAAGGAGTTAGGCAAAGAAGAGCAGGAAGCGTACCTAAAATACAGAAACGAGAAGACGCCTGATGAATACTATAAAGAAGTCCGAAATCGAGTAAACCACGCAATTAAGGTACTCAAAGAACGATACTGGAAGAACTTCTCAACAGAAATGCAACACGACGTATATGCAGGACAGAAAAAGATTCTTCCTGATCAGTTTCGTCTTCAATCTGGTTTTTATTTATTTCTGTCCAATATGTTGTCCATCTTTCTGGTGTAATTGTAGCTACTTGTGTCCCCTCGTGGGCGTGGCCTTTTTCTGTTCGTAAGTATTTTCCAGAGAAAAGCACCAGGGGCAAACAACATCAGTAATGAAATGATAGAAAACGGAGGAATAACTATTATAGAAGAAATAACGAATTTCCTACAGCAAATCGTACAAGTAGGGAAAATGCCAGAAGAATGGATAACGAGCATGACTGTCCCTATATATAAAAAGGTACAAAAAAGAACCAAAAAAACTATCGAGTAATAACACCGCTGAGAGCCGTTCTTAAAATATTCACAAAGATATTAGCTCATAAAATCGAACTTAAGGTAGGAATATACAAAGAACAGCAGGGCTTCAGCCAAAATATGTCCAAAATAGACGCGATTTTCATAATAAGACAGTTAACAGAAAAAGGAATCGAATTTGACAAACCTCTGTGCCTCTGTATTGTAGGCGTAAAATAAACATTTGACCGAATACGACTACCTGACATCATTAATATTTTGCGTCATCGCGTGGTGAATATCGAATATAATAGAATCATAAAAGACCTAAATAAAAACAGCAAAACACAAATCAAAGCTAACCAAATCTTAATATAGGAAACAAACTTGAGCTAAGTCCGACACTTTTCAACATAATAATGAACGAAAACGACGTACAACGTCTCCTATTTAGATTTAAGAGAACAGCTGAAAATTTCAACGTGATCATATCCACAGAGAAAACCAAGTCTATGGTAATCTCGAAAGACCCTATTCGATGTAAACTGATGGCTGGTGATGAGACAATAGAACAAGTAATGAAGTTCGGCTACCTTGGAACGCAAATTTCAAGCCATAGAAACGTAATAGAGGAGGTTAGAGCGACCTCCATCAAAGCATCAAAAATATCTGGAAGCTTAAGAGAAGTAATATGGAGAAACAAGTATATGACAAAGGAGACTAAAATACGGATTTACAAAACAAGTGTGAGACCGATTCTGAAGTACGCCACTGAAACTCGCGCGGAAACGTCGAAAACCAAAAGACTGATGAGAAGCACAGAAATGAAAACATTGAGGGCAATAAAAGGAGTAACCCTGCCAGACCGATTCAAAAGCAGCGACATAAGAGAAGAATTACAAATAGAAGACATAGTCCGATGGGCAAGATACAGAAGAAGTCAATGGAGAGACCATATAGACCGGATGATCCCAAATAGAATTGCGAAGTGGGCTCAAGGCCAAAAACCACAACGCAGAAAACCTCCAGGTCAACCCCGTAAAAAATGGACAGCGAGTTGGACGTCGGAATCCCAAGAATAGTAGAAAGCAGCAAAAACAGGACGAGGTCCTGAAGGAAGAAGAAGAGAGAGTATTTTTTTGTTCACATTATGTATCAAAAGTTAATGTTGGTGGAAAGTGCTGGACCTGCAATAGGCAATATCACAAAAAGTGTTCAATAAAGACAAAGCTACTAACGTTATAAAACTTTTAGCATTATTTTATTGTCAAGCGTATTCACCAACACGTAGAACTACATTAATCTTTTCGGTTTCCATTAGTATAGTATTTCTTACGTATCTTCTCTTAGTTTAAAGTGTACTATCGTAAACTATCGGTTTCGTATTTTGAGAATAAACATTTATTGTTTGCGTTAATGTCAACTTAAAATATTCTATTGGGTTCTACCTTTTTTTTCTCTCATTCATTCATACTAACAGCCCCCCCCCCCTCCCGGAACCGCTTTTCGCATTACTTCTGGGGGGTGCGGGCGTCCCTTACACACTAACCATTCATGCAGAATACATCCTGAACTTAACTAACTGCAATGCGGTCGCCCCAGCTGAGATTGGAAACCACAGCGGAACGAGCGCAACTCAGTGTGACCTCGAGTGGCAACGCGTTGCTGTGCTAGACCACCGAGGTCCCTTTTGGGTATCTACCTAAGCACGTAAGTAATTACACAACCAAATACCTAGTGTCAATAACTGTAAGCAAAATACATTAGGAAAAAAAGATAAATAACATGACCGACCACAATCTGCTTAAGGTTTCAATCACTATATAGTTTACCCTAACTACATGCTAGCCCCTATTATAGTATCTATTACTACAGAAATAGTCACTTTAGCTACTACCTGGTTATTACACACAAAATTAATTGAAATACTGTAGATTCTCTTACAGTATTACTTGGCTAAGATAATTTCTGCCTTGTTACACACGCTTCCAGAAACTAATAACAAAAACAACTTAAGCAATCACTATTGACAATTTAATACCTTCCGACAATGAAATTTGAAAATTACATTTTATTACGAGGATCTCTTTCTTTTATTGTCAGTCACTACTTCGAGCTACTGCAGCTTAGTTGCAGGACAAGACAATGGCAAGTATTCAATGAACCTTCAATGTGTGATTTCAGACACATTGACTACTTACTAGCACATTTTGAGAAGGCTACAGTAACCTATCGAAACACTAGGAAAACCGATTGGGAAACTTACAGGGAGGAACTCCAAAGTAAGCTATCGCCAGTTAAATCCCAAACTCAAACTGCGGCTGACATTGAGGTTATTGTGGAACAACTTAATGAAGCCGTAATAACGTTTTCAACAGAGCGAACAGAACCAGAGAGTGAGGCCAACACCCCCACGCCCTAGCCGAGTACTACAGAGCTCTAAATAAGGTGAAAAGTTACTCATGGAGAAGCTTCTGCAGAGATGTTGAAAACACAACCCAAACAGCACGCCTCCACAAAGTCTCATCGGAATACCCTATAACCACAGTCGGGAATATGCTTAAACCGACAGCGACTACACTAAAAGTGAAAGGGAAACACTGGAAATGCTAATCCAGCGCATTTTCCTGGATCTCTAATGGCTGATCGGGCTTGTATAGCATCGCAGCCAGTGTCTAGCCACTTCTCAAAAAAACCTTCAGAGGGTGACTAGAAAGTGGCTAGAGAAATAATCAACTACAATAAGGTACAATGGGCTGTAAAATTCTTGCAACATTATAAACCGCCCGGACCAGATGGAATATTCCCCGCTCTACTGCAGGCAATCGACCTCCAGGTACCGATTCAAATAAAAATCATCCGCTTATGCCTAGCGGGAAACTGCCTCCCACTAGTGTCGAGGCCCACCAAGGTGGCCTTTATTCCTAAACCAGGGCGGGTATCGTACACCCAGCCAAAGGCATACAGACCAATCAGCCCAATGACTATGGAAAAACTTACAGACAGGTATATACGAGACGGGGCTGTAAAAACCAATCCCCTCGTCGTAATCGTGATTAACATGCATATTAATCAGGAAAGTCATGTGAATCCGCGCTTCACAACCTGCTCGGTAGGGCGGAAGCGTCAATAATCAACAAAAAAATAGCTTTATCTGTCTTCTTGGACATAGAGGGGGCATTTGATAGCATCTCCTTTCAACCAATGATCTCTGCCACCCAAAAACATGGCGTCGATGACATCACAAACAGATGGATAAAAACCATGCTAGAAGGGCACCAAATTCAGGATTGTCTGGAAGAAGAAACTCTCAGGGTATATGCTGCCAAGGGCTGCCCACGTGGGGGGTTATCCTCCCTTCTATGGAACCTGGTAGTAAACGAACTTCTACAGAAACTCAATGATAAAGGGTTCCATGCGCAAGGTTATGCGGATAACATAGTCATCCTCATTAAGGGCAAACACCCAGCAGTCATGGCAAACCTCATGCATAGAGCGCTAAACACCACTGAAAGGTAAGGGGTAAGGAAAAACCTCAAGTTTAATCCACGTAAAACATAAGCAATATCCTTCACCAAGAAAAGGGATACAGGGGCATTTGACAACCTGACAATCTGTGGTGAAAGAATGTAGGTTAGCCAGGAGGTTAAATATCTGGATCACCCTGGATGCGAAACTGAACTGGAACATACACCTGAATAACATCTCAAACCAAGCGAAAATTGATTTTATGATGGGCAGACGCATGTTTGATAAAACATGGGGAGTGAAACCAAAGATGGTCCAATGGCACTACACTGCGATAGCTAGACCCATGATAGCTTATGACAGCCTGGTGTGGTGGCCTAAAGTAAAGCAAAAAACAAACATCACCAAACTAACCAGGATACACAGACTGGCCTGTTTGTGTATATGTAGAGTCATGAACAGCACTCCAACTGGATCTGTCGAAGCCCTCCTGGGACTAATACCTTTGGATATATATATATATATATATATAAAAGGGGAAACCTGGATTGGAGCACATATAATGAAATCCACCGGCTACTGGCACACCAGCCAGGAACGATAGGGACACAGACGAATACAGGGAGTAGTAGAAGGTAACCCCATCATTCAAATGGGTACCGACTATATCCTTACAGAGTATTCCTTTGACAAACCATTCACTGTGAGATATAATCGCAATGACTGGGCCCAAGGCGCACACTGCACGGCCCCCGCACAGCAGAAGGCACAGGGGCCGGAATATATGGCCATAGACCAAAGGAGAGCATTAATATACCCCTGGGAAGTAAGGTCACAGTCGTTCAAGCTGAAATGCAATGTATCCAGGAAAATGCAAAACGCGGGTATAATCAACAACGCATAAGCATCTTATCTGACAGTCAAACAGTTTTAAAACCATTTGAATCACCTCGCTATAATTCCAAATTAACTAGGGAATGCTTATACCTCCTGATATTCTTGTTTGAGAAGAACTTAGTTCAGGTCATATGGCTGCCAGGGCACACGGGGGTAGAAAGAAACGAGAAAGCAGATTTCCTCGCGAAAAGCGGTGCATCCACCCAGTTTATAGGGCCAGAACCTGTACTGTGTATCCCCAAAAAAAGCATCCGAACAGCAGTAAAAATGTGGACCTGTGGACAAAAACTGGAGAAGGACATAATTGGAACGCCTTTTCACAGTCTAACAACTGACGTCCTCCATCTAGGACGAATTCAGATTAGACACTTGATACGACTTAAATAGGGCACTGCCACCTGCGAAAACACCTTTACAAAATCAGTGTATACAGAGAAGACACTATAGATTATGTGAAGAAGAGGAGGATACAGCCTCACACATAATCTTCGACTGTCCAACACTTTACCGAAAGAGACAGCAACTATTCGGGGGAGCACTTCGTGAAACAACCTTCACACATGAAAACCTCGTAAGAAATATCCTGCAACTCGCTGAGGGCGCAGATCTACTTTGAAATTATCGGGGGCGCATAAAAGACCATAGTCGAAGTGCAAACCGGGCTAACTAACCACTTCAAAACCCTGCTAGTAATCAATCAATCAATCAATTCCAGCGTTCCCTAAGATAGTGTACTGGGACTTGTTCTATACGTATTAGTGACTGCATACCTACCTACATCAAACATCCCTACAAAACCGTATGCACCGCTGGTTGCACACGCAAATCCAGAAATAGCAGCTACTTATCTGCAAGTACTTATAAACAACGTTCAGCACTCACTCAAGCGATGGCCCATTAAAGAGAAGGAACAAAAAGCAGTGCAAGTTACTTTTAAAAAGAGTTAGTTTCTTCTCCCTGGTAAAACTAAATGGCAAGCAAACACCACAAGCCGAATTAGCAAGATATCTAGGACCAGTTGGTGACAAACTTCAACGATGAAAGAACGCAAACGGTGGACGCTACCGGGCATGCATGGTATGTATATGCTTGATCACCATTATATGTGGTAGAGCAAAACCCTTTAGTTCTCACAAAGAAATTTGGCAAAAATCATCAGTAGAATGTAACGGAACGGAATCTTGCAACGAACGGTTTCCTTCAGCCAGTGGGCAACAGTTACATCTTTGCCGGCTAGCCGGAAGAAAGCCTTAGTTGCAAGATAATGATTGGTTAGCAGTCGAAATGTACATTCAGAGTATAAAAATTTCTTTTCAAGAACGAAAGGGTTTTATTTCCTCTATTTAATTTATTTCATCTCAATTTGCTCGTTTTCAATCATGTTTGTATTTGTCAGAACACTTGTTTGTTGTCCTCTGCACAGATTGCATATAACCGGGAGTGAAAAATCCTCTGTATGTGATGAAGATTGTAATGGAGATAAGAGAATCAAAATCAAAGTAGAGAGCCTTTGTTATAAGAAATACAAAGTAACTCAGCAGCGAGTGGCATGCCGTGACATCATCAGATGCTCGGCGTCAGTCGTAGATTCGGTATGGCCCTTATCGTATGGGTAGTAA
>JABXWE010023482.1:0-17547 GCA_014611495.1 Limonius californicus | reverse complement strand
GAAACCCGTAATCTGCTGAGATACCTCAAAGGGCTGGCAGGTGAAGGGTTAAGGGAACTTGATGCTGCAGCTGAGGTACCTCAAAGCGCAGTCGTCAAGAGAGGCCGTAAGCTACTGAGATACCTCAAAGCGCTGGCAGGTGAAGGGTTAAGGGAACTTGACGCTGTAGCTGAGATACTTCAAAGCGCAATCGTCAAGGGAAGCCGTAAGCTGCTGAGAGACCTCAAAGGGCTGGCAGGTGAAGGGTTAAGGGAACTTGACGCTGTAGCTGAGATACTTCAAAGCGCAATCGTCAAGGGAAGCCGTAAGCTGCTGAGATACCTCAAAGGGCTGACAGGTGAAGGGTTGAGGAAACATGTAAAGGAACTGTGCTTCTTGATGTTTAAATCAAGAATCATCTCATAACAATTTACTTCTGCTTTTATAGGCCCACTGGATCGCGAGAACCCACTGCACGTGCACCCCATTTTTAGAAACAACACAAATTTTATGGCCCCATTAATTTTGGAACTAATAAATTTCGGAAAAATAAGTTAATTGTCTGTTAAATATCTGAAGGACCAAACGAAATAAATAACTCCCATAATTTTAGTGTCTAGTTAACACGTCTATGTGTGGAATGTCACCCATGAGGGTATTCAAAAAAAAATAATAATATAGAAATATTATGGGCTAAACTAAAGCATACCTTTAGCACAGTAATAGACCGCGCTACAGACATCGGTCATTGCCTATCTTATGTACTTGCGATCAGCTAATTCAAAGTCATATTGTTAATCAAAGACCTGAAGTAAATAGCTGAAAGAAAACGTCGAAAAGGAATGTTTTAGATATGGAAATATAAATTCAACTACCGAGTAGGCAGTTGTCTTACAATTCTATGCATTGTATATGAAAGTTGATGTTGATTTTCGGTTTGTAGCCCTCATAAATTAGGTCTACTCAGAAAGGACAGACCCTTTACAAAAAATAAACACGTGTGAAGGAACGGCCGTTCCTAAGATCAATGAGGTGTGATTTTCAAACGCCACTAAAATCCATTAGCAGTTACATTTAACATGAAATATATATGCAAGTATAGATTAAAAATTAAAATTATGAGTGTAATCTCCCAAAGTTCAACTGTCTGTAATAATATAAATATAATGGCAAATGCGGTCCGCCACAATACAGTGCAGTCCGGTTATAAAGAAATCAGTTAAAGTAGTCGCAATGCAAGAAGACCAGAGTAGGATTAAAATGTAAACCATACCTGTCAAATTGCCACAGGTATTTACACCTTAAAGGCAGCTTAGCTAGAAAAGGACGCCGTGTCGCAACTTAGGGTTTTCATTTTAATCCTACTCTGGTTTTACATTGCGACTACTATACTAAGGGCCGGTCTTTCAAAGTGCCGATAAAAGTATCCGATAGTTGTCAGACGGTACAAACTAATCCCTAGGATAAATCCACCGGACAGCGTTTTTGCCTCTTTCAATACAACTTATCCTACCGGTTAGGTGTCGGCCAAATTCTTACTGGTTAACTACCCCTCGGTCTGAAGAATGCGGGGTAAGTTTCACACAATGGTGTGCAGAAAGCATTATCTTAAAAGCAGCGAGTTAAACAAAGATACCTATAGTTTGTTTACTAAACGCCGGGGGGCTGTGAAGGATGTCACTCAACGTCACTTGCTGTAGTTGGCAGTAAAATATGGGATTTAAATTTGCAATTGTATGTGTAACAATAATGTTTTCTGTTGTAGCTTTACTAATGCCACTAATTCCACCTTCAATGAACCGCTTACATAAAATTGCAAGGTTACGTAAAAGCAACTGCTTCATGTGTGTTACACAATGGTTTATAAAACATAAACCATTGCGTCTACATAACTGTACAGTACTTTATTATTTGATGTAACTTATTTGAATATCTTTCAGTAATGTTTGAACAGTGGTTTTCTTTAATTGAAATCTTCGGGAAAATTTAAATCATCCGAAAAATCAAAATGATTACGATGATAAATCTGCGGTCTGCAATACATGACTAAACATTTTTGCTTCTTCAATTTGCAAAATTTATCTATTTTTTAGTTACTACACCAGAATAATAGTGTTAATTTTATGAACACTTTATTTACATTTACAACCGCTCAAATATTCGTAGCTGCATTATCCGGCCGATAAAGTACTGTCGGCTGCTTCTACTGCCCGATAAGTTTATCCTGTGGAATAAGTAAACTAACCTCTGATGTCGACTATCGGATGATTGAAAGGCTGATAGCTTGTCTAGAACTTTATCGGTACATTGAAAGATTGGCCCTAAGTAAGCACGGTCATAAAGGACAAAATTACTTAGTCTCGACAAAGCTCTGTAAGGTCCTGTGTTAATTTAGTCCGTTTATGAAGTAACTTAAGTTCGGTTATAAAGTAAGTTTTCGAATTGGGAAATTCTACATTTACAGCTGGAAACAATATTTACCTGCTAAGATCTCTTCCCAGAAAGAGAGGTACGCGGATGGGCAGATACTGAGGGGTGAATGTTGGAATATCCAACACTTGCGGATTAAAATTTACAAACAAAAGAAGCCCCAACATTCCCGCCAGAGGTCCAATTTTAAAAATTAAGGCATATCAACTGGCTAGCATGCTGGGAATCGAAAATTATGATTGTCCCCATGATTGTATAGAACATTCTAAAAAGCGCCATCAGATAAATTTTGGGAGGGTTTGTGGTAAAGCAAAAGATGTGGAGGGAATGCAACAGACGATTTCATCAGCAATGAATGGGCGGCAATAAGACAGCAGTTTAAAAATGTGGACATTTTCAACTGGGACGAGACTGGTCTTTTTTTCAAAATGAGCCCGAATTCTACACTGAAATTAAAAAATGAAAAGTGCGTTGACCGTAAGATGTTCAAAGAACGCCTGACAATTTTTGTCTGTGCAAATGCCACTCGCACCGAGAAAAGTGAACTCTTAGTCATCGGCAAATCCCAGAAACCTCGCTGTTTTAAAAACATTAAGAAGCTACCAGTGAAGTACACTGCGAATCGAAGGTCCTGGATGGTCAGGGAAATTTTCGAAAAGGAGTTGAGAACTTGGCACGAGGAACTCGTCAAAAAGGGCAGAAAAATCGTTCTCCTGTTGCACAATTGCACAGCCCAGCCACACCTTCAGGGTTTCAGGTCCATCAGATTGGTCTTCCTGCCCCCAAACACCACTAGTGTTCTCCAACCAACGGACCAGGGCGTCATCAAAAGTCTTAAATGCCATTATAGGAAGCGACTAGTGCTGGAAGCCATCGAGAAGCAGGAGGAAAATTTTAATCTTCGTAAAACCTCTGTTCTAGACGTTGAAGAAGGGTTGGAATGATGTCGGCTTCAGAACCATACGGAACAGATTTATCCATTTCGGTCTCATCCTTGACCAAGGAGGAAGAGGACAATCTGCCTATCGCACAGTGGCTGGCTTCGTATGGATTGCCAACAGATTCTGGCTCGAATGACTTCCTCGGCTATGAAGACCTTCCATTCACGACTGCTCAATTGACCGACCAAGACATAGTAGCAGAGGTTACCTCACAAGACGAAGGGAAAGACCATGAACCTGAGTCAATCTAACCTCTAGCTCCACCGACATTTGCTCAGGCACGACACTATTGGAAGCACCTAACCTTCTTTTATGAAACTACTGGAGATGAAGACGTACTGACTCATTTAGAAATAAACAACGCCGACATGGACAAAAAACTTATGAACAAATGCAAACAGAGGAAAATTACAGATGTAATGTGTGTCGTGACACACGGAAACATGTTTGTAGATGGCCAGTGGCTGGTTGTAGTACGGGATGGGTCCTCAGGAACGGCGAGATCGGCTGGCCTCGCAAGCGTTGCGTGGACAGGGAAATCGGTGGGACCCGCAGGAGCCGTGAGCGTTGCATGGGCAGTCTGGTTGCTATAATATCGCATTCCGTATGTCCGAGGAAATTATGGACACGGTGAAATTCTTGGAACCTACCGCTACATCACCCCCTGGCCAATGATAATGATAAAATTTTGAGTATTTGACATTGAACGTTGTAGTGGGAGTCGAACGGTGTAGTGACGCACGGAACTATGTTTGTAGATGGCCAACGGCTGGTTGTAATATGGAATGGGCCCGCAGGAGCAGCAAGATCGGCTGGGCCAGCAAGCGTTTCGTGGGCAGCGTGATTCATTATGAACCGCGGTTGTTACAGGTTCGTTGTGGATAGCGGGGCCAGTGGACTGCTGCGTCTCCGAGACAAATTCGCGAAGCAAGCATAGTACGCGGCGGGTTCTGAAGTTGTAAAACATACTCAGTTACGGTGGATATTTGGTCGACTATATACTAAAAAAATATACCAGTAAACACAATAGGGAAAAAAGTTGTTATTCCGTTCACTAGATCACGTCGGGGTCACCACTTTGGCATTGGTTGCACTAAATAAATGTACACTGCATGTAATAAAAGGTATAATAACAAAATAATATAATAATAATGAAATATGAACTTGAATGCCATCGACCTCTCCGCAGTATTGCCGGTGTAAGAGTGATGGTGTTGGTATTGTTGGGATGCTCTTCTAAACCCCTCTTGCATTCCCAGCGGAAGCTATTTCCGTTGTTCGTACCACTGGGAAAATCTGGTTACTATAATAACGCATTCCGTAGGTCTGAGGAATTTATGGACACGGTGAAATTCTTGGAACCTACCGCTACAGATTGATTGACTTGCTCTGCACGCGAATTTTTCGTTGGGGAAGATTGTGTCCCACCAATATACAGTATAAATCCAGTTCTTTTATTTCCATCGGAAACTGCACTGGTTGCATACAAGCGTCTTATAAGAGGGAGGGTTAAAAAAATTATCTGAAACGTAATGATCGGTTTAAAATGAATGATCTATTATTAACTCCAATCGGCCTGGTTTAAGCAGCGTAATTAAAAATTTTAAATTAAACTTGAAGCTTCATAAACACAATTATCAGTTGCTTACTAGTTTTCCTGATGAACAACATACGTATATCGTCAACATATCTCCAAATGCATTGTGTAACCAGAAAACAACTATACCGTATCTTTAATAATTTATTGGTTACAGTAGTTCAATTGTATAATCGAATTAGCAGAACCTTGCATTAACTGTATTATGTTCTAAACTTAGACAATAATCTTTTTGCCAATAATCACGTCGTTTTGCAAGAACAAAACACATTAAGGCGTTTCGCGAGCATGTGTTAATTTGCTGTATTACGGAACACTGAAAACATGTTTGTCTGTCGTGTAGGATTTCTCTTGTTTGATTAGTTTAGATATTTACACCTTGTAGGTGTTGCAATAGTAAAGTTCGTTAGTGACCGTGTAATTTATTGAAGTCCGTCATGATTTAGCGGCTACATTAATATTTCATATACCCACTGACCTACAATTCAATTTTTTCATTACTCTTACTAGGTTAAACAGCAGTGTTGTCGTGGGTGTCATAATAGTTCAAACGTACAATGCTGCAACGATGCGTTTTTTTTCTGCCGTCGTAAAATAGCATTGTGCAAGTTAAGTGCTGTTTTATATGCAGGAGGTACTTTTGTTCCCTTTACAGCGCAGTAAAAGATTTTTCCTTTGACCTAATTTATTTGGTTACATTGTATGCAATCTTTTAGTATTTTATGTCTACTGTATACTGTATACTCATTTTAAAAAGCAGTAGGATCAGTGATATTAGAAATAATAGATGGATGGATATTTTAAATTACTGTACATGTTCTCTTATACCATTGAATAGCTAATGGTGTTTTAAATTCAACAAATTTTGTTAAAACAGAAATACTGTAAGGAAACAGGCAGATAAAATGGTAAAAATGTAAAAGAATTTCTCATTGAAACATCAGCTCTGTAGTTACAGACGTTTTTGTGGTGGAATTAGTTGCTTTGGTTTCATGTTATGATTTTCGGAGTTACCTTCAGGGCTATGTCAGTAACGGGATTAAAAATATTTATAGGAAAGAAAGTAAAAAAATTGCAAATGTATTTTTAAATTAAACGTTCAAACTGAGGACTGCTAATTTTTTTATATGCTCTGTATTTTGCGGTTGTACTAAAGTCTGATTCCAGTAAGCCTTGGAAATGATAATTATTTATAAACGCCTTCTTCTAAATATCATCCAGGGAAAAGTTGAGTAGGGTTTAAAGCTGGCGAGCAAGATGACCATACTGCATGATCTGTTTAGCCAATTCAAATATTTGAATAAATTTAATTTAAATAATTGGAAAACAGTATGCCACAGTCTTCGGCCAAGCAAACCAAAAAACTACACCTTTTTCAAATATTGCTAATGTCAATGTCTGTTCTTGAGGATGCCGACGGTTTTTAAATCTGTGTTCATATTTTGTATTATGAATATTAAATAAAGGAGCTAGTATTAAATAAAGTAAATATTTCTTGATATGATTGTCTATGGTTTTCAGAAACCCTTATATTTATGGGATGTCGTGACTTTGTTTTTTTGGGCTCCAAATTTGGTAATTTTTGTTTAACGCGGTTTTGATTTTGTTAATTCGTCAATCACAAATTCTACCGACTGCGCCACTTTTATTTAAGTATCCCAGGTAAGTATAAAAACAATTTTCAATATTAATTTCCTGGACAGAAGTGATTTTAGTGATTCTAAGAGTTTTTGAATTGTAAAGATCTACATTTTCAGTATAACGCAGGAAATCCAGTAATGTTGTGACCGCAAAGCTAAGTGTTTTGGGATCTAAATTTTTAAGTTTTTGTTTAATATGGAATGGCATACGTACAAAATAATTTTCGGTTGCCTTATCACAAACCCTACCGACTGCACCACTTTTATTTAAGTTTTCTAGATAATTAGAAAATGATTTTCAAAATAAATTACTTAGCAGAATATATTGTTATTGAACTTTTTTAGCGGGGTTCTAAGAGTTTTTAAATTATAAATATCTCAATTTTCAGTGTAATGTAGGAAAGGCAGTAATCTACTCATGTTGGGAACAAGAAGTTAAGCTTTTTGCGGTCCAAATTAAGCAGTTTTTGTTTAATGGTTTCGTTAATTCGTGAATTCAGTTGCCTTATCACGAACCTTACCGATTGCGCTACTTTTATCTAAGTTTTCTAGATAATAATAAAACTATTTTTAAAATTAATTTTCTCAACACAATATATTGTTATCAAATTTGTTAATGGTTCTAAGAATTTTTAAATTATAAATATTTACATATTCAGTGTAATACAGGAAAGGCAGTAATCTACTCATGTTGTGAACAAGCAGTTAAATTTTTGGGCTCCGAATTGGGCAGTTTTTGCTTAACATGGAATGGTTTCGTTAATTCGCAAATGAAAATGTTTAAACGTACAAGATGATTCTCAGTTGCCCTATAACAAATCCTACCGACTGCGCCACTTTATTTTAGGCTTCTTAAATAATTATAAAAACGGATTTTCAAAATTTATAAAAAATTATATAAAAATTGCCCAAGCGAATATATTGTTATCACAGTTTATAGTGATTCAAAGAAGAGA
Source organism: Limonius californicus (assembly GCA_014611495.1). Classification (NCBI taxonomy): domain Eukaryota; kingdom Metazoa; phylum Arthropoda; class Insecta; order Coleoptera; family Elateridae; genus Limonius; species Limonius californicus. The sequence goes on along the minus strand of JABXWE010023482.1, from coordinate 10,004 downwards.
TTTTGAATTGTAAATATTTACATTTTCAGTGTAATACAGGAAAGGCAGTAATCTACTCCCGTTGTGAACAAGAAGCTAAGATTTTTGTTTTCCAAATTTGGCAGTTTTTGTTTAACATGGAATTGTTTCGTAAATTCGCAAATGAAAATGTGTATACGTACAAGATGATCTCGGGTGCCTTATCACAAGTTCTACTGACTGCGCCACTTTATTTTACGTTTTTTAATTAATTATAAATATTATTTTTAAAGTTAAATTACTCAAGTTATATAAACATTGCTCAACAGCGTATATTGTCATGACGTTTTTTAGTGATTCTAAGAGATTTAAAATTGTAATTATTTACATTTTCAGTGTAATACAGGAAAGACAGTAATCTGGGTATGTTGTGAACAAGAAGCTACGTTATTTTTGCTCCAGATTTGGCAGTTTTTGTTTAACATGAATTGGTTTCGTTAATTCGCAAATGAAAATGTTTATACGTACAAGATGATTCTTAGTTGCCCTATCACAAATCCTACCGACTGCGCCACTTTATTTTAGGCTTCTTAAATAATTATAAAAACCGATTTTCAAAATTAAATAAAAAAATTATGTAAAAATTGCTCAAGCGAATACATTGTTATCACATTTTTTCAGCGATTCCAAAAGTTTCCAAATTGTAAATATCTACATTTTCAGTATAACACAGGACATCCAGTAATCTAATCACGTTTTAACCCAAGAGCCAAGTATTTGGGCTCCAATTTGTAAATTTTTGTTTAATATGGAATGGTTAATTCGTGGATTAAAATATTTATACGTACAAAATGATTCTCAGTTGCCTTATCACAAATCCTACCGACTGCGCCACTTATTTAAGTTTTCTAAATAATTATAAACACAATTTTTAAAATTTAATACTCACTTTATATATTGTTATCACATTTTTGTAGTAATTCCAAGAGTTTTTAAATTGTAAATATCTACATTTTCAGCATAACACCGGAAAGTCATTAATGAAATCGTGTTGTGACCCAGAAGCTAAGTTTTTGGGCTCCAAATCTGGATGCTTTTGGTTAACATGAATGGTTTTATTAATTCGTTAATGAAAATGTTTACATGTACAAGATGGTTCTCGGTTGCCTTGTCACAAATCCTACCGACTGCGCCACTTATTTAAGTTTTCTAAATAATTATGACGACTTTCAAAACAAAATTCTAAAATTATATAAAAATTCCTCAACGGAATATATTGTTATCACATTGTTTAGTGATTCTAGGAGCTCTTAAATTGTGAATATCTACATTTTCAATATAACACACGAAAGCCATTAATCTTCTAATAAAAATTTTATAGGATAGGTGTTTTTGAGAAATTTAATGTATTAATGTATACATACAGTTTGCCACATTTTCGTTCCGTTTTGCACTTAAATTATGGAACACCCCGATTCCGTGTATGTAAAAAAAATGTGGATAAGACTATGTAAACGGTAAATCTAAAAGTCCGAAAACACAGGGTGTGTAAAAACTGCAAACACCAATTTGCTGTCAGTCATTTTTATTTTAGAAATAATGATTCAAATGATAGGTTTTCATGTACATGCTATGTAGACATACTTGTTTGTTGAAATGTTAGTAAAGTTATTGTTATTTATTATATTTGTTTTTTCATTATTTTGGTTAACCCTGTATATGTGGCGTTTGTGCTTATTCGCTACGACTTCATTCTTGCATGTTACCTTAATGCTTATTTGCACCGTTAATTGAACTAACGAGTTTTATTTTTTCCGACAATATTTACAACACTCTTCACGCTATTCCATCACAGTAAATTAAATTCACGTGTTTTTTCCTGTCTGACAAATGAGATCTCTGCCAAAATTCTGTTTTTTTACGTTATTTATATCTTCGGGCAACGTTCCTTTCATGTATGTTATCTAACTTTTGTCGTGGGATGATTAGTGAGGTATGTTATTGTGGTGTTGAGCAGATGAATGGTGGTAAACCGCAAAAATCTGTTCGGGAAATAAATCTCTTTTGAGTTCTTTTTCTGTCTTTTGTGTGGTATTTTTAAACAGCGTTGCCAGACGGCGAAGAACAATAGTAAAACGAAAAGATAGTTTGTATTATATTAGAGGTAAATTTAACTTTTGAATTTGTTACGAGCCAAACGAGCTTTTTTGCCGGACCGCAGCAGGAACGAAGAAAGTGCCTTCGACTTAACTCAGAGGAGTAGGGGTAGTTCACGAGAAACGCTTAAGGGAAGGAAATCTAACGTAGTAGTATACAGGGCACGTCTGAATTAATGGGCGCCACCCTCCAGGTTACAGCTGAATGCAGGTTCTCGTAGGAGGGCCAAGAAACCAGCAGCTTACAGGAATCGAACTCACCTTTATTGTGCCCCCTCCTATATATAATGTTTACAAAGTTCACGCACACACAATACACTGGAATAAAAGATCGTACTACAGTTTAACTACATTCAAATCTATTGAATAAAATATAGCACACAAATAGTACAATTTATAACAAGCAAGAAAAAAAACTATGGGCTAAACAGAGGTAGGTTGGGACGTCCAAACCAAAGAGCTCGCCGCCACTGGCTTGCGATATTTACTTTAATGAACAGATCTACGCAGCCAGCGACGTTCGAGTTTACAGAATTAATTGAACTTTAACCTTAACGAGTAATGAAACGCTGGTCAACTGAAGGTTGCTTCGCTTTTAATCTTATACGGGAATTAAACAGTTCTATTTTTTAGTTACCAACGAAGCACTGGTAAACATCGGAAAACAATCACTGTATAGTACATTGGCAAGTTTTACCGTGGTTTTCTTCGGTAGGGAGCAGAGAGAGAGGCACAATTTGGGGCGTTCCTAGGTGCTTGAGAAGCAGACAAAAATCGCAAGCACGTCCCTGAAGGCTGGATCACGACTTTCTTCGGGAAACGGGAAATTTAGGGTGTCCTTGCAGTCAGGGACAAAATCTTCGTTGAACGAGGTTTGAATGTGGCAACAGCTTAATGAGTATTCACGGGGTTAATAGCTGTAATCCGACACAGGTCGAGAAAAGAATTTCTCTAAATTGTCTTTGCTAAGCGCTATACTCTGCTAATATTTAATCCGACTCAATCCCGCGAATATTCTGCCCCATACAAGAAAAGCGATACGGTAACTTAAGTTGGCAGAAGCGCTGCTAAAAGAACTCCGCCTTAGAACCACGTGCGTTCACCCTCAGAAGCTTGGGCTGACTGCTTTTCAGTACTTGTCGTCGGCGCTAAGGTTTCAACGACCAACCGGGTCGAACGGAGATTTTAGGTCAACTCCCAAAAAACACAACGCGAATATATGCAGCAGCTGGAAGTATTTCGTCATATTACTAAATATGTTGCAAGAATTGTAGAATAAAATCTTCCATGTGGAACATGCGGTCCATTCTGCAGACAAAAGATTCTATGAACTGTTTTCGATCGGCATGCACAGACTAAACGTGCTTGTCAGCGTTCCCTTACGTTTCGAAAAAGTGACCTCCAATAAATTAACCTTTGGAAATAATAAAATAATAATCGACTTATGAGCGGCAATTAAAATAAGACTTTAATTCATATGGAGCGGCAAAACTAAAGGAACGGTACAAATGGTATGATTTCAGAGTTGTGCGATAAGTACATAACCTCACTATTAATTATTAATATGCTCATGGTAGCTTATAGTAGCTCAGTTGGTAAAGTGCTCGCTTTTTGTGTAAGACATCGATTCTGGCATGGGTTCGAAACGTAGGCATAACTATATAGATTTATAAACATTTTGTCTGCAACCCACCACACACAATTTCTCTATCCCGCTGGCAACCGTGGGAACTTAATACTAAAAATCTTCCCTGGAAATTCTATAGTTTGGACTGTAGGTCCCCCGTGTTTCTACCTTAGCGTTGAGGAGGAACAGGGTCGGCGTGTTAACTGTTACGCTGAAGATTCAATTCCCAGTACCGGAACATCGAATTTTGGCTTGGCAGTGGCAAACCAGCGAGGTATTCTGCCTAGTAAATTTTCTCTGAAGTAGAAGTGTTTATACTTCACGTGGTTCGGAATCCACGTTAAACTGTAGATCTAGTCTAGTAGGTTGCCACAACGGCTAAAGCACTCAAAGAAAAATTATGGAAAACTAAATAATTGTAGGAAATCAGACAAGAATGGCAAGGTCTCTAAATAGTTTGTGCAATGGTAACATTGCTAAACATGTGGAGGAGTTAAAAAAATTGTTGAACATAGAATTATTCCTATTTGGGTGGAATTGCAGCTGATAGGTAGTTACATTTTTTTTATATTTTTTACTATTATGAATGCATGTTTGTGAGAATAATTTTTACCACGGCTGATTTAATATAAAATTAAAACGAATAAGTTTCTATTAAAATGTATAGTTATTTTTTGAACACCTTGTATAATAGGAAACAGGAAACGGTGAAAAGTTATAGTAATTATCAGGAAATGTTTTTTTTAGGTCAAGTTTCATCACCAAGCCTTTATTGGGCTGGATTTTCTTCTAGCATTATTAATTAAAACAACCTTAAATTGGGAACTAACCTTACGGAATCGTAGAAAATCAAACTCGAACAGTTTTTACCAGAAATTCAGATGTACAACCACACAAATTTGATTTGAATACCTCGGTGTTGACCAATATTTCTAAAAGTGCTTCTAAATAATGTTAAGTTGCTTATGTTACATACTATACGTCGTTTTTAGACCTATATCATAATTTTAAACTTGTTTAGTTGTTTTTTAAATTAATATGAAATGCGATGCTGAAGATAATCCATGCAGTAGAGGAGGAAACGTCGACATCCTATTCAATGTTAGAAATTAGTACAGGATGGTTATAAAAACCTGAATGTTAATTTTTCCTTGTCAAATGAAAACCAATCACTTGTAATTGTTTGACAAATAGGAATTTCAGTAGAAATTTTTCAACGCATTTTTAGATCTATAACGTTGGGGTTTGCAGCATTGATTTATCATAAATGATGATATATTTGTAGACTTGGAATGATTTCGTAGGTGTATGGCATAGCATAGTTTTTATGTAAGCTGTAAAAGTCTTCCCAGTTGAAGAATATGGACATTTATTGTACTTATCTTCATGTAAGACCAAATTCTCATTCTCATCAAATTGAACTTGGTATAATTTTCATTAAATTAACATCAAAAATACGTGCTGCGTCGTTGAATTTTAGCTGTCAGTAATAAAGAGCACGATATATCGACCATAAGTAGTGCTTCTTCAAAGAGACAACCCAGTATGCTCCAATTTATTTTTTTTTCGATCGCAAGGTACCTATATGCGTCTTCTGAATGCTACAGCTATTTTATCGTCTGTTTCCAGTCTGATTTAATACGCTGTTTGTATGACAGTAGTGACACAACAAGTAGCAAAACTATAAATTATGCCGTTCATTGACCATTGTATTGTAATCAGCCAAATTTGGCCACACTACGATGCATCAAAGCAGTTTCATTTGTAGCCTCATTTAGCAGAAGCCTTTACGTTTGTTCGAGGTGCGTTTCTTTAACCAGACACTTCTTCTGTTCTATTTAATTACAAAGGCCAACAAAATTTGTTTTTGTAAAAACTTTTTATCAAATGCAGCTGAATTTTATGTATTTTTAGGTGTTGAAACCGTATCTGGCATCAGTTTTTTGTATCGTCCACAGTTCTTTCACAATATGACCTCGATTGTATTTAAAAATGGGGCAAATTGGCTGTATAAAAAATAAAAAGAACGTTCCTGAAGTGCTTATTTATTTCCGTTCTCTCTTCTCTTTAAAGCTGCCTTTGTAACTTTTTCTCCGATGAGATGCATTTTGTTGTTCCCGGTGAAATGACCAGCAGTAATCACCCATCATGTTGATATTCCACTGGTCCCACAGTCCCTGGTAACGTTTGTCCATCATCTTAATGTCCTGGTGAAACCGCTCCCCCTGCTCTTCACTCACATCACCCAAGTTGTCAGGGAAAAAGTCAAGATGGTTGTGTAAGAAGTGGACTTTAAGGCTCATCAGGCATCCAAAATTTTTGAACTTGTCTATCATATTAGCTACGATAAGCTTATAGTTTGGAGCTTTAACATTGCCCAAAAACTTGCTTAAATGATATCCAAGCCTCCTTCTCCTTTGTAGTCATTTTTGTTACAAAGTTGGATTCGAACATCATTTTACGAAGGTCAGGCCCAATGAAAACTCCTTCTTTCAGTTTGGCTTCCGATAAGTGAGGAAACTTCTCACATAAATACTTAAAACATTCACCATTTTTAGACAAGCCTTTAACGAACTGTTTCATTGATGCTAGTTTAATGTGAAGAGGTGGTAGAAGAATATTTTTTGGGTCTACTAAAGTTTTATGCAAAATGTTCTTCTCTCCAAGTGTTAAGGTTTTTCTTGCAGGCCAATGTTTTGTGGACCAGTGTTGATCCCTTGCTCTGCTGTTCCATTCACATATAAAACATGGAAACTTAGTAAATCCCTTTTGTTGGCCAAGGAGCATGCAAACAATATTCAAATCTCCACATATCATCCAATCGTGAGCAGGATAGTTAATTTTCTGTAAAATCATGTCTAGATTTATAAGTTTCCTTCATATGGACATATGGAACAACAGGCAGTGGAGCATAAGTATTTCCATTGTTTAAAAGAACAGCTTTTAAGCTTGTATTTGAAGAGTCATTATGAATCTTCGTTGTTGTACTGGATTCCAAATTCATTCATTAGACCACCAATATTATGGCAGTAAACCAAATCCTCTTCCTGATTAAAAAACTTAGCGAACTGCTGATCTCTTCTTCTATGATGGTGAATAGATGTTCCAGATGCCAACAAATGTTTTTCTTTCACCCTAGAGCCAAGCAGTTCTGCTTTTTCTTTAGTCAAATCCAAATCTCTTACCGAATCATTTAACGCAGTCTGTGTAAACAACTGAGGTTCTAAATATTCTGGAGAAAATTGTAACGCATCATCATCCGGTCCACCTTCAACAGACTCAGTTTCACTGGACTCGTCAAGTAAAACGTCATCAATGTACTGTTGTGGCTCAGGGACAAGAAGTCCCGGACCATGAGGGACTGGCCGAATAGCTGAAGGAAGGTTAGGGTAGACAATTACTTTCTTATTTTTGGAGTTACATCCAGTAACATCAATGCTACAAAAATAACCACCCTCTGAATGATGTTTTTGTTGTCTCCATACCATGGGTATTGCAAATCGGTCTTTGCTTTTTTAGGACATTTTCTAAGATCTTCAACGCAAGGATAGCAAACCTTGTGTGGATCCCAATGTTTTCTTGATCACCAAGTTTTACACCAAAATATGCAAAGTACACTTTTTTAACAAAGTCTGTAATGTTTCGTTGATGTTTTTTAACTACAAAATTGCCACACATATAACAAAAACTGTTAGGACAGTTTTTACAACCACGGTTAGTCATACTTACAGCACATTGGCAAACAACTGAAAAGTGAGGTTATGTTGACTGAAAGAAAACAAACAGCTGTAAGCCAACAAAGCGGGAAAACAAAGAGCAGTATTGCCAATACTGCCAACCTTTGAAACGCAGACCTCTAGCGTAGAAGCATAACGCGCTGATATCTAGCTCATAGCTATCCTATTTATAGTCCTTAAATATTACAACTTTAATGCCGGCGAGTAAATTTGAAATTAAATACAAGTGTTTAAGTAGGAATTTATTTATAAAAATAGGTATTACAATATGACAAGGATGAAAACTACATTACTTTTCGATGCTTAGTTATCAATACCTCCCCGGAGGAGATTTTTGGGTTGTATGGGTATCCACTCTTGAAAAGCTTTGATATCGTTGTTATTTGACTAACATATAGCTAAACCTTCTTGCAGTGGGCAAAACAAATAAAAATAGGTGGGAGCAAGATCAGGACTGTATGCTGCATGCGGAAGGAGGTCACACTGGAGTTTTTTTAAGGTGTTAGTTGTTCTTGCAGCGGTATGACGGTGAGCATCGTAGTGGAATAAGTAAACAGAACTTTGTCTTCTCTTCAATTTGTTCTTGATCGCCCGCATTACTTGTACAACGTTCTATAAGGAAATCAACATAGACCCGTGAAAAATGTTTGGCTTTGGAAATGTGGTGTGACACCACTCTATGCTTGCGTGTTCTGACGCAGGAGTAGAATCATATATCTAGGTTTTATCAGTTATCACAACTGAATCCAAAAATTCTACTACTACTATTCAGTACTAAAGAAGAAGCGGTTTGCAAACGATTAAACTTGTGTTCTTCTGTCAACAAACATGAAATCCATCTGGCACTCACTTTAAAATACTTTAGTTTGTTTTCTATGTTTTTATCACTACCGACGCTTGAGGTCTATGATGTTATGCTGAATAAAGAAATCAAGTTTTTCTTAATTTTCACGAGTAACCGAAGTACATGAGGCTCATTTTCTACATGAGTTCTACCGTCTCTAAACGATTTGGAGCATTCACAAACCTGGCTTTTAGAAAGACATAGATCGCCATTTATGTTCGTGGTCTTGTAAGTTAACAAGGATCACGCTTTCATATGCGCGTAAAGAAAAGGCGATTTGCAAACGATTCAACTTGTGTTCATAGGTCAACAATAGTGGAATTCACCTGTTGGCACTCATTTGACGATATTTTAGGTGGATTGTTTTATGGCGTCACTTCCGACGCTAATTAGTAAATTTTGAGATATTTGACGAACTGTTACACATCTGGTTTGCTAAATAAGGGCATTAGCTGTTCCTTTATTTTCACAAGAAACCGAAGTTGCAGCTCGTCGTATATGAGACTCATTTTCTACATGAGTTTTCGCGTCTCTAAAAAGATTTCAACCACTTGACTTTTAGAAAGACATTGATCGACATATTGTATTCGCATCTTGTAAGAATTTCAGGCGAATTTACGCCTTCATTCGTAATAATTTTATTATTTTGTGCGGTTTCACGCTACAATGAACAAAACTGCCAAAATAATATGGTAGCGGCACAGTTGCCATTGATATGTTAGCAAGGGTCACGCTCTCATATCGTTGCAGTAAAGAAGAAGCGATTTGCAAACGATTCAACTTGTGTTCTTCGGTCAACAATCATATTGGTACTGATACGATACTTTTAGGTGGATAGTTTTATGACCTATTCGACACTTCCGACGCTAATTTGTAAATTTTGAAATATTTGCTCAACTGTTATCTATCTGCCTTGCTAAATAAGGACATTGGTTGTTTCTTTATTTCCATGAAAAACCGAAGTTGCAGCTCGTCGTACATGAGGCTCATTTTCTACACGAGTCTCTAAAAGATTTCGACCACTTAAACACCCGACTTTTAGGAAGACATTGATCGTGGTATTCTGCTCGCACTCTTGTAAGAATTTCAGTCGAACTTACGCCTTCGTTCGTTAGCAATTTGATTATTATGCGCTGTTCCACGTTACAATGAACAAAACTTTCCGAAATCGTCACTGCAACTGCCAAAATCATATTGTAGCGAAACAATTGCCATGGATATGTTAACAAGAGTCATGGCCAGCCTTTAATTAATAGAGTTTTTGAAGTTGTTTTCTGATAAGGTTTTAATTTAAACATTCATGTATTAACCACTCCTCGTATTATTCGAAAATAGTTTGCTAAAACCGCCTAAGTTGTATATAGCTTAATAGTCAAGTCTTTCAGTCGAGAGACTAAAAAAGGGTCGTTAATACAAATGTGTTCGCTTTACAGAGGTGTCCTTTACCAATCCTTTTAGAGTTTTTGCGAAAATAGTATTCTACAGGGTGTAGAATATACCACAAACGGCTGACACCCCTTGAACTTGAACTTGAAAATATACGTTTATTCATAAAACTTAAAATAATACATGTCATTTTGTTACTATGTTAACTTAAATGTATATGGCGGTGGACCGTTCTAGGCGTTGGATCTCTTCAGTCCTGGGCTTCGTTTCTTCATCTTCTGGAGTGGCGGCTTCTT
>JABXWE010023481.1:0-38368 GCA_014611495.1 Limonius californicus | reverse complement strand
TCTTATAAAAATTAATTTAAAATATTTGAAAGACAAAAAACAATTAAAGAAGAGGTTGATAATAAGTATACCAATAGCAAAAAGGTTCGATAAATGGTGAATAATTTTGGAAGACTCAGTTCGACTGGAAAAATTTGATGTTTTTTGTGGATGCGCCTGTACTAAATCTAACATAATATAATATAAATTAATGGGCGATTCAATCTAATAAAACCAAATAGAACCTTACCTTCCATTCTTTTCTTGCCTTCACTCTCCCTCTTCCCTGACTTCGGTGACTTCATTACAATCGCTCTTTTTTGCCCAATCATACTTTTCTGTTGTTTTCGTTTTTTGGAGCAGCTCTTTTTCCCCTTTTATATAATGATAGAATTCAATGCAAGACATTTTATAATTTAAAATGCATTGAATTATGCTCTTCACTGTATCAACAGAAAGCAAATTGCGCTCATCTGACCACTGAGTTATAATTAATGAGAACACACGTTCAACATGCGCATTGTGCGGTGGTATGGCGAACAAGTATTGGCACATTTTCAGTAGATTAGCTTTTCTTTCTGTCTCTTCAGTCTTTGTGAAATAGTATAACCATTTATCATGCATATCTTTCGTTATCCATTCTTCATTTGTTTTATTTTCGATAAATGACTTCATATACATTACTTCCTCGTGAATTGAATCCGTGAACAATATACCTATTTCACTTAAATATGCAATAGTTTTTTCAACATGTTCCCATTCTGGAACTTCGTGGAGAAGCATCCATGAAAAAACATATTTCGCCATCGTAGATTAATCGCGACTAATTATAGAGCACACGCGCTTCTGTCACATCAGTGTTGTCCGTTGGCAAAGCGCGGGATGATAACTGGTGTAGGGTGATGGGAGAGGGCGGAGGTGTTGCTTCGAATGCCGGTGTTGCCACGTGCGCGTATCAATAGTAGATACTAGCTGACCCGTACCCTTCGCTCGGGAACATTTCGTTATTTTTGACTTACATGTTTAAAAAAAAAATATTCATTCGTAAATTTTAAATCGACCGGGACAAATGAATCTTGGACCGGGACACCGGGACACGGACCTCGAAACCGGGACATGTCCCGGTGTACCGGGACGTATGGCAACCCTATATTAGCTACTTGTTGCTATTTATACTAAATTCTGGTTATTTATAATACTAAACAGTTTTTTGTGTAGCGTTCGTCATAAATTGGTGCAGGTAGCAGCATATATGATAGATATTTGTTTCACACGTGTAGGTTAATTATACCAAGATATTCCAGATTTTTATTTGTTTATTATAATAAACAAAAACTACATTAGTATTTTTTGCTTAAAATACTACATAATGATTCATGCCGCTTACATCAGCTATTATTGCACCATACAATCACCGGAAGTTTTTAAATTTGAACAGGAATGTTTAAACGAAATTTCTGTCTGAATACGATTCCAAAAATTAAATTGATTACAAGTTGATTGTGACTGCTGTTAACATATCCATGGCAATTATTTCAGTATAACATTATTCTGGCAACTACAGTTACGATGTCGGAAAGTACTGTTCTTTGTAGCGTCGAACTATGCGGGATAATCAAATTTCTTACCAATGAAGGTGTAAATTCGACTGAAATTCTTACAAGGCTGGGAGCACAATATGACCATAAATGTCATTCTAATAGTTAGGTGTTTGCGTAGCCAAAATCTTTTAGAGACGGGAGTATTCTTGTTGAAAATGAACCTCACGGCGGGTTGCAATTTCGGTTAATCGTAAAAATGAATTATTCGGCAAGGTAGACGGGAAACAGTTGGCAAAATTTCTCAAAATTTACAAATTAATGTCAGACGTTACAAAAGTAAGGTAAGGTGAGTGCCAGGTGGATTCTGCGCTTGTTGATTGAAAAACCCAAGTTGAATCGTTTGCAAATCGCTTCTTCTTTACTAGGATATACATTTTTGGGTTTAATTGGTACTTCTAAAAATTTTGATTGCAACTTCACAAAATGTAACGATTTTGAAAATTGTAAGTATTTTCAAAGCGGCACAGCATGGAGAATTATACCTTTTTGAATTTTTGGTTGAATATTACCAAGTTTAAAATTAAACACTTCCACGGAGCCATGCTAACCTTTTTCTAGGAAATGGAAACCTTTTTCGTCAATTCTAAGAATGGTTTAGGCATGATAGCCTAGGTAAACATACATATATTTTTCCCTGGACATTCTTTCCTATAATAGATATTTATTGAACCATATAATTACTAAATGGAATAATACTATTTAAGTTTAATCTTAATTATATATTAATATTAGCAACTTTTATTAGCATCCGTTTTTGTATCCATCCGAGTATTACTTTGCTTAACCGACTATAATATTTAAATGCATATTTAGGTGCATATTTTCGGTATTTTACGTGCATATTTGCATGCATATACTCTAAATTTTAAGTGCATATTTATCCTAAGCCTGGTAATAATTATAAAGTTGAGCAAAATAAAATCAATTTGATGGTTAAACCTAACCTACATATTAGGCGCCATAAAAACATTATCAAACTTTTAATTAGAATAAACTCATCTTGTTGAATATCCAAAATAAACAAACCCATAAATTGTTTAACCAACACGAAATCAACACCAACATTTTATGAGAATCTCAGGGTCGCTGCTATAATAGAACGAACTTGTTTTGTTTCAATATTATAAGTGTTTTCCCTTAAATGACACAAAATGACATTCAAATTTAATATTCAAAATAAGGATATTATAACACCAAGTAATATTTCATTTATTATATTAAATGTTTGTTTTTGTGAAAAAAACAACATGTTTGTTTGCTTGGGTAAGCGAAATCTTAGTGGAATCTAATTCTGTCTTGAATTTTGCTATCTTCCAGCTTTTGCGCGAACGGTCCTGCAGCACGCCACAATGTTACACGATGGAAGACTGCGAACTCGTGGTCCAGGAAATTGTCAAATCAATTAGTAAAGTTGAATGTTATTTAATAAATGCAAATCTCGGCCACACGTAAGCAAATTCAGCTCTCAATACTTCTTTACAATCAGGGTGCATCATTAATTGTTTATAGAACTTGTATGAATAATATTAAGTTTATATCCTGCAAATTGATTTGAGGTAAAATTTCGTATTGGAGTTTCTTTTTTTAATGTAATTATTTTTATTTTAATAATATCAATTTCCGAAGCACTCGCCTTTTATTTATTTAATTATGTTTAGTTATTTTTAATTATTTCTTATAGATTCGAAGTTTCAAACAAATGACATTGAAGTGTTCGTCCACTTGTCAAAACCAATTGAAGATTGGTGTGTAAGCAAATTTCAGTGCGATAAAACAAGTGAAAAAACTGACGACAGCTTTCTATTTTCCAATTAAACTGGAATTTTTCGGAAATTTTCACTAATTCTCGACCGTAGTTATGATGAAAACACTTTTAAAACGTTATTAAATACTAACACAATGTTGTATTATCGAAACACCTAAATAAATACACAATATTTACCGTTTTTTGCAGCTGCAGAAAAGCGTGCTGTTTGCTCCAAGATTTTATAGCAACTCACTTGTTTCTAAGACAAAATCCCTCGATTTTCGGCAGATTGCCTAGCAACCGAATACATACAAACAAAATTTTTTGCGTCCCCAATGGGCTCCACCAATCAGAACAATTGATTCAATTAACAACAAATATCTATAAATCGTACTACAAACATATTTTTCTCAAAAGAAAAGTATTAAATTCAAAAATTTACATTTTTGTATGAAGCTGTCAAAATGATTACATTTTTACTGATATTTGTTAAATTACAGCTCAAGAATGAACAAAGAAGGTTGAAAAGTTTCCTATATGCCTTCTGAAGATGAACACAAACCAAAACAAGCAGCTTTGCCACCTAGGATTCAAATTACACTATTTTCGATGCTAAACCAATGATCGGAAACACAAACAAACATCGTATTTGATTTATATGTGGTTAAACAACCTATTTTCTTATAGGGTAGCTTAATATAACGGACCGGGCTGGTTGTTTTGACGACGTTTCGGCAAAGTCACATTTGCCATCTTCAGGTCTTGTCGGATAACTTTCTGCTGATGCTTCTTGTAATACGACTGTTAACGTTCGTTTCTGCTGGAGCTATATATACTTCTTGGCCGTTCCGTGTGGTCGCGCTTTGTTGATTTCGCGCTCGGTTGCGTGTGACGGGACCGGCTATGGCGGGAACGTTCTGATTTTGTTGAGATGGATTTGTGTTTTCTTGCTGGTTTCTGTAGTGTATTTGTTTTTTGGCGAGAACCGGTTTCCAAGCGGGTGGTAGTCTTTGGGTGTCATCACGAGAATTTAGATTTCTTGGGTGTTTCTCGATTTCTATTGCTTCCCTTATTATTCTTGATTTCAGGTGTCCTATGTTGGCCAGTACTTTGGTGTTTTCGAAAGCAATTTTGTGAGATGATGTGCTTACGTGTTGTGCCAGTGATGAAGTCTTCTCGTTCTTTCGTACGGCATTTTCGTGTTCTTCTTTTCTCACATTGACTCGTCTATTCGTTTGACCTATGTATGTTTGATCGCAGTCCTGGCAAGGAATCTCGTAGACACCTTGATTCTCCAGAGGTATCCTTGTTTTGGGGTTTCGTAGAATGGAGCTGATCTTTCTGTTTGTTGTGAATATAGTTTCCACATTGTGTCTTCGTAGAATTCTAGATATTTTGTCTGTTGTTCCTTTGACGTATGGCAGGTGGGCTTTGGATGTAGGTTTTTCTTTTTCATCCTGTGGCTTAACTCGGCTGGGCTTAAGTGTATCATTGATGGTCTGGTTCTTGAAGCCATTTTGTCGCAGAGCTTTTCGGAGTTTCTTCATTTCTTGGTCTATGTTTTCAGGGTCTGCGAGTCGTTGAGAACGAGTGACCAGGGTTTTAACCACTGATCGAAGTTGTGCTGGATGGTGGTGTGATTCCGCGTTGAGATAGCGGTCTGTATGAGTGGGTTTCCGGTACACCGTGTGGCCCAGGCTTCCGTCCGATTTTTTCTTGACCAAAAAATCCAGGAACGGTAGTTGGTTTTCTGATTCCATTTCCATCGTGAATTTGATTTTCGGGTGGAGACTATTTAGGTGGTCCAGGAAGTTGTTAAGGTGTGCCTCTCCATGTTGCCAAATAACAAACGTATCGTCCACATATCGTAGCCAGAGTATGGGTTTGTGTGCAGCTGTTTCTAGTGCTTTTTGTTCCAGGTTTTCCATGAATAGATTCGCTATGACTGGGGATAACGGAGAGCCCATTGGTGCACCTTCTATTTGCTTGTACCGTTGGTTATTGTACAATAACCAACGGTACAAGCAAGCAAGGGTGTCCTTTAAATGCCTTAAAAGCTTCAGGTAGAATTTTTCCTTTATGAATGCTTAATACAAATCTTCAAAAAAAAGTAGGTATTTGGAGCTTAGTTTTCTTGTACGAGAGTGTTAAAGTTCATACCTTTAAAACAGAATTTCATGGAAACAATAACGAGAACTTTAATGTTGCACGTATCTGCCGATAAGTGACTGACTGCCACTTGATTATGTAAAGATTAATATTGAGTTGACGCTCTAGTTGCTCTTCTGGAAGTACTGTTAAAAATGATAAATTTCGTAAATACTCCATTTGACAACAGTGCAAGGCCATGGTATTGTGATGAAAAGTAGAAAATTTGTTTTTCGACATTTGTCAAAATCTTTATTTAAAAAATATCAGATAAGAGTAATAATATACAGTCTAATTTTTAAATCAACATCACTGTCATTCAGTTTATTAATTACCTCTTTTTACCAGACGCGGTTAATAATGAAAAAAGAATATTATGTAATTTAAAAATTTAAATGATAAAAACGTAATTTTTGGACATCTCGATTTTGCTTCATGTAATGTCGGCCTACTAATTAAATTCTCCATAAATGCAAAGACATCGTCAACGTTGCCAAGTATAATATTCTTTAAGTGTCTCGTGTGAGGAAACTAAGCACTATAGGAAGTTCGTGTTAGTGTTTTTGAGGACTGTATTTCTTACAGAAGAGTGCTACCTGAAGCTTTTAAGGTATTTAAAGGACACCCTGTATATATATATACAGCGTTGTCCAAGAAGCGCGCGTCGGTCAATAATTACTAAACCGTTGAACTTATGGGAAAATTTTCTTAATAAAACTTTTAACGTTTAATCTCTGCTACAACCCAAAATTATTTTCAAGTATACAGGGTGTATCAAAAAAGAGCAATACCAAAAATTATATTTTTCTTAAATGGAATACCCTACATTTTTATATGGTAAATAAAGCCTCTGTGGGTTCTGTATTCAACTTGAAATTTGTGTGTGGGTCGAATGCAGCGTTGCCAAGTTATGAATTTAAAAAGCAATATTTGTTCAAAAACATACTATCTTTAAACTGTTATATCTCCGCCGCTGTTTGTTAGTTGCCCTTACAAATTTACATGTAATCTAATGTTGACCTAGTTTATCCTAAACTATCTTCACTTTTTGATTTAATTATACAGGGTGTCCAAAATATTTGTTCAAACATCTCTATTTTCAATTCTATTTTAATTGAATTTCTTAAATACAACACCCTGTATATTATTTTGCCGTTGAAAAGCTTAAAGTGTGTTGTTTCAGAAAATATTATGTTTGCCGTATCTATCGCACTATTATTTTGAGACATTAATGTTTTTCCGTAAATTTACACAGAAGATGGGAAAAAACGTAGGCGACATGGCTCAAGAAACCGAAACAATTGCCACTCGTTGGCATGTCAGTGTTATTAATTATTTGTGTAATCCTGTGACATTTGGTGACATTTTCTACATATTATCTTTCTTTAATAAGAAGTATTTTGTAATAAAAATGAAGTATACGACCGAAGAATCAATTGAAATGATTTATATCCTTGGAGAATGCTCAAAGAATTGTCTTCTGGCATCCCGAGTGTACGGTGAGAGGTTTCCTGATAGAAGGTTTCCAGATGCAAGATCATTTCAAAGATTGATGGATAGGTTTGAAAGGACTGGGTCAGTTAACTACGAAAAGCATGAAAGAATAAAGCCAGTGGTAAACGAAGAAAATGAATTTAACGTTTTCGCATCTGTTGTTGAAGACCCACATAGAAGTACAGCAGACATAAGTGATTTGTTGACCTTAGGTCAAACTTCTGTGAAGAGAATGTTGAGTAAGAATAAGCTCCATCCATATCGTGTGCAACTGAATCAAGCCCTTGAAAGACAAGATTTTGAAAATAGGATAAATTTCTGTAATTGGGGTCTTGCTCGAATTGGAGATGTACGATTTTTTGATACTGTATTGTTTACCGATGAGGCAACATTCCACAATAATGGTCAGGTGAACAGGCATAATTTACACTTCTACGCCGATGTCAATCCACATTTTATAAGGACTGTTGACAAGCAACATAGGTGGAGTGTAAACGTCTGGGGAGGCATAATTGGAGACCTCGTAATAGGGCCCCATTTTTTTGATGATCACCTCAATGGGAATATTTTTCAAAATTTTTTAAACGAAGATCTTGATAACCTGTTAGAAAATATACCACTAGGACTATTAAGAAGGATGTGGTTTCAGTTAGATGGCGCGCCTGCTCATTTCAGCATTGGAGTCCGAAATACTCTGAATGAAAAATTTCCAGGCCGTTGGATCGGAAGAAGAGGATCTGTTCCGTAGCCCCCAAGGTCACCAGATCTGACAAAGCTTGATTTTTTCTTATGGGGATACGTAAAAGATCTGGTCTACGAAACACCCCCAACACCAGCAGCAAACATGAGGCAAAGAATAAGAGATGCATTTAATTCAGTTACACCGTTAATGTTACAAAATGTAAATAGATCTTTAACCGATAGGTTCAATATGTGTTTACAGCAAAATGGTAGATTGTTTGAATATCTAATGAACTAATTATGTTTATGTTAATTTATTTTTTTTTGTTCTGAATAATTTTATTAAATCTAAAGAAATACGATATAAATTTGTTATACAAAAAGAAGTAATATTATCATGCCAACGAGTAGCAACTCTTCGAATTCTTGAGCCATGTCGCCTACGTTTTTTCCCATCTTCTGTGTAAATTTACGGAAAAACATTAATATCTCAAAATAATAGTGCGATAGATACGGCAAACATAATATTTTCTGAAACAACACACTTTAAGCTTTTCAACGGCAAAATAATATACAGGGTGTTGTATTTAAGAAATTCAATTAAAATAGAATTGAAAATAGAGATGTTTGAACAAATATTTTGGACACCCTGTATAATTAAATCAAAAAGTGAAGATAGTTTAGGATAAACTAGGTCAACATTAGATTACATGTAAATTTGTCAGGGCAACTAACAAACAGTGGCGGAGATATAACAGTTTAAAGATAGTATGTTTTTGAACAAATATTGCTTTTTAAATTCATAACTTGGCAACGCTGCATTCGACCCACACACAAATTTCAAGTTGAATACAGAACCCACAGAGGCTTTATTTCCCACATAAAAATGTAGGGTATTCCATTTAAGAAAAATATAATTTTTGGTATTGCTCTTTTTTGATACACCCTGTATACTTGAAAATAATTTTGGGTTGTAGCAGAGATGAAACGTTAAAAGTTTTATTAAGAAAATTTTCCCATAAGTTCAACGGTTTAGTAATTATTGACCGACGCGCGCTTCTTGGACTACCCGGGACATCATGTGTAACAATACACCATTAGAAAGAGTATCAGCATTCGAATACCTAGGGACCATCTTAACATATGACGGGAGAACTGACCCTGTATATATGTGTGTGGGTCCGGACGTACCCATGTATATATATATATATATATATTATTTCTTTTTTGAAATCTTCTAATAGAATATTTGACATCAATACCAATGAATCTCCAAAATTGACGGCTGTCAACAACTAGAAAATTAAAAGTGGAATTTTTTCCAGTTGTCCTTCGTTACCGATTTGTTGATGAGAACAAAAATTTAACATTTCAATTAAGACTTAAAAAAGGAAAATAGATATTATCCCCATCCGTTGTCGCAAAATGTATTCAAAGAGGTTTAAAGAACATTTATATGATTATGGAGGCACAAACCCTTTGTAGCATATTTTCGTTTATTGGCGCTACAGCAGCAAGAATGCGAGCTACATCTACAGGATTCACAACAGGTTCGCGGGAAACGTCTTCTTTCAAAAAAGAAGAAATCTAACGGATTCAGATCCGGTGATCTAGAAGGCCATGGTATGGGTCCACCTCTCAGGGTAATTTTCATTCAGGAGACAATGTGACGGTGTACCATCATGTTGGCAGTGGTAAATTTTTCAATTAAATTCAAGACACAAGTCTGAATTAAGTCGATTAGGTAGAATGTATGGACCAATTACATTATTATTTAATAATCCAGCCCAACTGGTTATTGACAATCGTCTTAGACAAGATCTTTTGCGTATTAAGGCCTAAATGAACGCAGACCACTTCTCCTTAATAATCCGTGTATTGTATCTTTTGGGAAATTAGTTTGGAACGTTACAATTCGAAGGGTTGCAATTGGTTTTGCCTCAACAAATTCAAGAAGTTGCTCTTCTTGATCGAAGCTTAGTATTGCTTGAAATCCTGCCTGATGTTTTCGACGATCTAAATTATCTGTTACCAGTAATCTTTGGTCTACACGTCTTAGTCTTTGCATTAGGATACCGACAATTTGGAAATCTTTCCGCATATACCCTAACCGCAACAGTGGCACTGTCATTACACGCACGTAATATTTTCAACATATCGACATTAAACTCTCCTACAATAGTATCGTTCCATATGAAACACAAATAGCAGAAGGAAATGAAAATGATGATACTTATCAACATGACAGAAGGATTTATAAATTTTTAACATCGTCATAGCCATCTAATTGAATTATGTTACACAACTAATTGGAGCGACCGTCCGAGGAAACTTATTATTTACTTTTTTATCAATAACTCGACAACTAAGGACCATCGGAAAACTTTCCAATCCCAATACTGGGTTTGTTTTAGTCCCATGAATCAAATTTCAAAAGCGTCAATTTTAAGACACAGATTAGAAGCTGTCATCCTATAACAACATAATGCATAGAACCATAGTGTTAAGTTTTATCTACACTTTAATAAAATTAGAACAATGCCAAGACTCTGTAACCAATTTAAATTGTTAACATAAAGAGCAACAACGAAGTTATCACAACTTGAGCTAAGCTACTATTTCTCTAATAGATAAACGTCCGAAAGAAATACCATGAATTACCTACGAAAAAAGCTGTATTCAATTTTGATTTCTCGTCCCTTAATTATCTCCTAATAGAAATGCTGGAATTCTTTGATACACAATCCCCCAAACTCAAATTAGCATTGCTTTTTGGTAAAAGACAAAAGATAAGATGACCGCTCAACCGCTTAGTTATGATTTTATCGCTTTAATTATGTTGCAGACTTCCAAATACAAACAGGAGAATGAACTCGAGATGACATCGATTGAAGCAATTTAAATGTTGCTAATCTTCTGTGCTGAATTGTCAAATCGATGAAGTTAGAGATGTTTTAGCAGAGAGCAGATAAGTAAATACAAACCGTTTAAAGTGGTTCATCAACTGCTGACTCAGAACATAAAATTCCGGCTACGTTTTCAACAATAGGTTGCGAATACAACAAAAATGATTCTAAGGCGTTTCTACATAAAAAGGTAGACTTGTTATATAACAACTCCTTAAAAAGCCTGAAGTCAGCGCATTTCTTTTGCAAAGAACTGTGTAAACTGAAAGAGATAAATCAGTAACAGATACAGATGTTCAGGTTAAACGGTCGTTCTGTTGAAAAAAAAGTAAAAGTCAGCAATCCCTAGCAGTAGGTTAAGTTGAAGCGCCGAAGCAGGAAACGAAAGAGAATTACAAAATTAATGCATAGTCGATAATAAGTACCACGAAAAACGTTAAAAATCAGAACTTTAATTAAAACCCAAAAACATACTTTTTATGTTCAAAATTAGTTTTAAAAACTCGTTTCTGTTATATTAACTTCATTGTTTAAAACATTTCAATATGTATTTACAACTTTAACTTGTTATTCAGCTATTTCTAGATTCGATTGTGGGAAAACAATTAAAACATGCTAGAAGCTACATTTTAAGTTACAAATCAATTTAATATGTTAACGATATTCAAAAATATAAATTGAACGGCGAATTCTACGATCAATACACCCTGTATACGGAGGATAAACTTTGCAATTACACCTACACTCCTACACATTACATTCCACTGAGCTTTGTAAATTAATTAGAATTGTTTAATTAGAATCATCGTCATCATGGAAATGAAAAATTTGTAATAAATTCTGCAAAAGTTCCTGGTAGAGTGTGGGTTATAACTTAAATTAAGCTTTTCTACAACGGAATTGACAATAATTTCCTTCTGCTTCTATACGCGAACCCATTGTTGTACACGTTGGAAGGCTGCGGTCAGCAACGAATGCCAAGTTTTAGTCGTTTTAAGTCCTACATACATTGGGTCTTTATAATTCTGAGGCACTCGGTTTATATACGAGTTAGAATACCATATTATGTTACACACGTGTGGCTGCAAAAGTAATTTTAATATTAAATTTACTAGAGGCCGCCGAAATTTATTTTGGGAATTTGATATTACCTAGTGAAGTTGTATGATTGTTAACGTATTCTGGAGAGAAAAAGTAGAGAAAACAGTATTTCATTAAAGAAAATATTTAAAAACTTTCATAATTTTAATCTGGTTCATCTTAATCCAGGCATTTTTTAAATATACAGCGAGTTTGCGGATGTGCATGCAGTTCAATTTTTAAGATGTATTAATGTAAGTTACTTAAAATAGTATATTAGCATTCACCAAATCAAAGCAGTATTTTATTAAATAATATGCATATTTATGCAAAATTTGCGAAACAAATTCACCGTATATCACTTAACTTGGCGAGGTTATACATCAATTTTTAAAATAAACAGAAATTTTACGGCTAAACAGTTCTAACAGTGATAATAAATATTGTATTACAAATCACTACATTAAAACAGATTAATTTGCAAGATTTAAGACGAGTTTGATATTGCAACTTATTGAAAATACTAGACAAAATTTCTTTTATACAGTTTCATAACTTTAAAGATGTCCTATGTAACATGGCAAAAGTTATAAGACGACTTTCAATATATACAGTCATTCTGCGAATAAACAGACTAATTTTTTTAATTAAAAAAGGGCTTAATATTAGTTATTATTAAATACTAGAGTAGAACAGTATTTTATTAAAAAAAAACCTTTTATCCAGTTTCATAACTTTCAATATATGCAGAAGTTTTGCGGATAATCAGAGCAATTTTCAAAATTTAAATAGGAGTGTAATAATGTCAAATATTATTAAATACTATAATCAAACAGTATGTTATCAACGTTTCCTATTTAGCAGAGTTGCTTAATTTGTAGGCATGTCCTATCTACTATGGCGAAGCTATACGACGACTTTCAATATATACAGTAATTCTGGAAATAAAAAATTTTCTACATTAAAAACTAGTTTAATAATGTAAGCTATTGAAAATACTAGAATAAAAAACAGTATTTTATCAAAGATTCCTATTCTGAAGATTTTCTTAACTTTAACCATGTCCTACGTAATATGGCGAGATTATACAACGACTTTATGTATATACAGTAATTCTGCGGATAACCAGATCTCATATGGCGAGATTATAAGACGACTTTCAATATATACAGTCATTCTGCGGATAAACACAGCAATTTTCGACATTTAAAAACTAGTTTAATAATGTAAGCTATTGAAAATATTACAATAAAACAGTACTTTATCAAAAATTCCTATTCTGAAGAGATTCTTAACTTTAAGCATGTCCTACGTCATATGGCGAAGTTATAGACAACTTTCAATATATACAGTAATTCTGCGGATAAACAGATCAATTTTCTACATTTAAAAACTAGTTTAATAATGTAAGCTACTGAAAATACTAGAATAAAAAACAGTATTTTATGAAAGATGCCTATTCTGAAGATTTTCTTAACTTTAACCACGTCCTACGTAATATGGCGAGGTTATACAACGACTTTATGTATATACAGTAGTTCTGCGAATAACCAGATCCATTATCTACAGTTAAAACTAGTTTAATAATGTAAGCTATTGAAAATACTACAATAAAACAGTATTTTATCAAAGAATCCTATTCTGAAGAATTTCTTAACATTAACCATGTACTACATAACATGGCGAGGTTACAAGACGACTTTCTGTATGTACTGTCATTTTTCGGATAAACAGATCAATTTTCTAAATTTTAAAACTAGTTATTATGATAAATTATTGAATATACTTGAGTAAAACGGTTTCCAAAGTATTTCATTTATACAAAGATTCATAACTTTAAGCATGACCTACGTAACATGGCGAAGTTATACGACTTTCAATATATACAGTAATTCTGCGGATAAACAGATCAATTTTCAAATTTTAAAAACTAGTTTAATAATGTAAGCTCTTACAAATACTACTACAACACAACAGTACTTTATCAAAGATTCCTATTCTGAAGATATTCTTAACTTTAAGCATGTCGTACGTAATATGGCGAGGTTATAAGACAACTTTCAATATATACAGTCATTCTGCGGATAAACACAGCAATTTTCGAAATTTAAAAACTAGTTTAATAATGTAAGCTATTGAAAATATTACAATAAAACAGTACTTTATCAAAAATTCCTATTCTGAAGAGATTCTTAACTTTAAGCATGTCCTACGTCATATGGCGAAGTTATAGGACGACTTTCAATATATACAGTAATTCTGCGGATAAACAGATCAATTTTAAAATTTTAAAACCTTGTTTAATACTCTAAGTTATTGAAAATACTACAATAAAACAGTATTTTATCAAAGATTCCTATTCTGAAGATTTTCTTAACTTTAACCATGTCCTACGCAATATGGCGAGGTTATACAACGACTTTATGTACATACAGTAGTTCTGCGAATAATCAGATCCATTATATAATGTTAAAACTAGTTTAATAATGTAAGCTATTGAAAATAGTACAATAAAACAGTATTTTATCAAATAATCCTATTCTGAAGAGTTTCTTAACATTAACCATGTCCTACGTAACATGGCGAAGTTATGATAAACATATCAATTTTCAAAATTTAAAAATTAGTTTAATGTGTATAGGAAATTATTCAAAATACTAGAGTAAAATAGTATTTAATCAAGGTGTCCTTTTGTGCAGAGTTTCATAAATTTAGGCATGCTCTACTAATGTGGCGAAATTACGAGACGGCTTTCAATACACACAGTAATTCTGCGGATAAACAGATCAATTAACTAAATTTAAAAACTAATTTAATAATGTAAGTATTAAAAACACTAGAATAAAACAAGCATTTTATCACAGATTCTTATTCTGCAGAGATTCTTAACTTTAAGCATGTCCTATGTAACATGGCAAGGCTACATGACGATTTTCAGTATATACAGTAATTCTGAGGATAAACCCATCAATTTTCTAAATTTAAAAACTTGTAATAACGTTATTGAAAATACTACAGTAAATTGGTATTTTATCACAGATATCTTCTATGCAGAGTCTCGTATCTTTAACCATGCGTTCCGTAATAGTGCGAAGATGAAAGATAATGTTTAACATATATACAGATATTTTGCGGATAAATGAATTTACAAAATTTGAAAATAGCAGTAACTTAAACTCTGTTCTACTAATAGTCAGGTATTTCTGAAGAATTTAGTAACTTTAAGAATGTCCCACGTTAACTAGGGGAAATTATACGGCGACGTTCAATACACAAAGCAATTTTGCTGGTAAAGATTTAGAAAAATTAATAAAAATACTTCATTGTCATTCATAAAATTAAACCGATATTTTATTAAATATTATTCTTGCTCTTGCAATATTTAATAATACTAACCATGTCCTACTTAACTTGGAGAAAATATACAGCAATTTTACGGGTAGAAAGGCATATTTTCGAAATGTAGAATTGTGAGTTATGGAAAATCGTATGTTATCATGCTGTAAATTCAAATACCATTTTATACGCTAATATAGTATTTTTTATTTTACAAAAAACTGTGCGCTAAATATGTATCTCCTGGAACTATTCTACAGCCCATATTTAAAACAGATTCATGTAATTTTCACATTACAGTACACTATTTGATAATATTAAATGCACACTAATTCCATCCCTAAATATAACTAAAACAAGAACATTTTCCTTTGGGAAAGGAAACCGACCTACATAAGCTTCGGAAAACTGGCATTGATAAAGTGACATATTTGCGGCTACATGGGTCTGTTAAATATCGCGCAAAAAGATCAATAGCCAATACAATTTATGATCAGGGTATATTAAACGATAGTTCGCCCAGAGAAAAACGAGTTTACTTCTTGCATGAAGTTGAGTAAACGATTAAACTGTTGTTTGTCATTTCCCGCATTGAAATGTTATATAAGAATATTATATTTATGAGTTAGGATTTTACAATACTATTTAAGTATTATAGGAACAAAGAGAAAATTACAAACTCAATTTTTCCTTTTTCATTGTTAACCTTCCGAAAATTGAGTATTACAACAGAATTTTCCAATTGTTTGGTTTGCTTAAATTAATTGCTTTTGGTTTATCACTGTATTGTGAAATAAATATTGTTTTCAAATTTCACGTATCATTACAAGCGACCTTCAACCACAGATAAGAGAATACAAATTTGTTTGTAAATTCCAATTAGATACGCGAAAATCACACTGGGTGAAATGGGATTTGAGACATTTTTAATTGGCAATCGCCATAGTATTCTGTCCGATTTCCCGCTCAATTTTTATGGAATTTGTATGAAAAAATCGCTAAAACAAGCTTACCAGTCGGCGGAAATGTAAATCGCCCTAGGGTGAAATTAATGCATTTTCACCACGCATCGCAAGTGACAAATTCCTGCAGGGCACGTGAACGCAACAACGCATTCCGATACGGCACGTCACGCACGCGACATTTACATCTCTAATCTTGCGTAAAAGGTGCCGAACATCAATAATCAAAAGCCGACAAGTTTGGATTTTCTTTGAGCACGTGAGCCAGCATTCGGCTACGAACTTTCCTGCTATTCGCCAGGGAGGCATCCGTTAACTGCTGCTTGGCTCAACCGTCAGCAGGTTCAACGGTAGCCAGCAGCAAAAAGACTTTGCGCGCGCAGAACTCGGAACAAGTGGCTATGGTGATTGTGCGTCGAAAGACTCCTCATTAATTAATAATGGCTTGCAACTTCTTCTGTCACACTTGCAGTACAATAATTATCGTGGAAATGCAACGAAGCACCATATATTGACAAAGAATCGATTTCGTGACAATATTTGATTTTGAAATTTAACGGAAATATCTGATTTGGACCCCAAACATGTGGTTATTTTAAAATGCCTGTATACAATCCATATCGGATATAACGAAACATGTTACTATTTGCTTGTTATATCCGTTAAACGTAACGGAAACTTTACAATATTAAAACTTAACATCCAACAATCATTATTTACAATAAGCCCGCAAATACTGTAAAACCTCGATATAACGGATGTTCAAGCCTATAGTCCGTTATATAATAAAGTGCGTAAAATGCGTATCTTAAAAAATTGCGTTTTTACCAAGATATGGCCTATTTGCTACAAAATTCAGATAATTAATAACAAAAAATAACCTGTTAATCTACGTATACGCAAGTCTTGATTAGAATATAGGTGCTAAAATTCAGATATGACATACCGACCGAAAATTTTACCGTTACATCCGAAATGCGTTAAATCGAGGACCGCAATATCCAGGGATTATGGTGCACATATATTAATTATGCCATTTTAGCTCCCCTGATTTAATATGCCGTGGTGATCAGTCATTTTTTATGCTTTAAATATAAAAAATCACACACATCTCACAAACATGTTATACAGGGTGATTCTAAACAGGTGCGAAAACTTTAAGTACGTATAACTGAGGTTATATATCCCCTAAATCACCTAATACATTTTTTTAATATTGGGAGCCGTTACGGTTTCAAAGATTTTTTGCATCAGTTCAATGATATGTAGTGATAAACTTCATTGTTTTGGAAAGCTAACAGTCCAAGCTTAATTTCATTCAAAAAAATTTACAGTTGGGTGCGAAAAGTGGATGAAATCTGATCCAGGTATGAAAATTTGATTTAAAAATTTGTAAATTCGGTGTATTTTGACAAGGAGATCTAACTAGTATTATTTTCCAAAAAAGGTCTTACAATTTTTTCCGAAAACTTAATATTTAAAGCCTTATTTAACAGAGTTTCCAATAGAAATGCCAATTCAAATACATAAATGCAAGTTTTCACTTGTGGATCAGAATTCATCCACTTTTCACAGACAACTGTACATTTCTGTAAATTAAGCTTGGACTGTTAGCTTTCAAAACAATAAAATTTATCAATATTGAATAAGAAACAAAGCAGTTATTTACATTTTAGTGAATTGATGTAAACAAAACTTTGAAGTGCCATACCTCTGTAACGGTAAAGAATTACTAGGTGATTTACGGGTTAAATAACCTCAGCTACACACGACTAAAGTTTTCCGCACATGTTTAGAAACACCCTGTACAAATATTTAATATTTATTAATGCTTAGATATCATTTCAGCAAAATTACGTTATTTTCAGTAATAAAAAATAAAGTGGCGCGGCTAAACACAAGCGCAGATCGAGATATTCAAGTAAGAAATTCTAGAAAACTTGTATACTTTAATTATACGAAGCTTGTTCAACTGAAACCAATCTTTGATCAACTTAGCCTTAAAAACAAATGCAATAATTAAACTGACGTTTGTTAATGTTTACTAGTGTTTGTAAGCAACACATTAATAAGTTTCTGGCGTTTAAATTTGGTTCTGGCTTTTAAAACTTCGATTTTGAAATGACGTTTGTGAAAATCCGCCCAAGTTTGATCAGAGTGCGGTCCTACAATTTTTATGGATCGAGGGTGTGCAGGCATTAGAGATTCATACGCGAATGCAAGCAGTGTATGGAAATGCATGTATTGCGTTCCCAACTGTGAAGAATTGGTGCCGAAAATTTAAGAATAGAAAAGAGGGGACTATGGATGAGCCGCGACCAGGTGCACGGTGTACTGCATTAGCAGATAACAATATGGCATGTTTGGAAGACCCTACTAGAGAAAATCGTCGAATTTCAATTAGAGAAATTTCAGAAATTGTTGGGGCGAGTGTAGGATCTGTCCATAGTATTGTTCGTAATCTGGGTTACAGCAATGTTTCTTCGTAATGGATTCCTCGTCTCTTGTCTAATGAACAAAAATGCTTGCGAATCGGCTTATCTCTGCAACTTCTGACAGACTATAGGCAAAATGGTGATGACTTCTTTCTGTCAATAGTTACTGGTGACGAAACGTGGTGCCTTTACTACAAGCCATCCAGTAAGTTATCGTCGATGCAGTGGTAACAGTCAAGTTCACCACCACCGAAGACGTTAAAAGCACAACCTTCTGCAGGCAAGGTGATGTTAACATTTTTTTTCGACCATGAAGGACTCTTGTTGATAGATTTTAAGGAAGCTGGCGTAATGTCAATACAAATCTGTACAATGAAACTTTGAACAAGCTTCATAATAATAGCATAAGCAATAAGCAATAAGACGGAAACCTCTAAGAAAACTGACGCGTGGGGTTATTTTGCTGCACGACAATGCCAGGCCTCATGTTGCTAATGTGGTAAAAAAAGTCTTCAACGTAAGAAATGGAGGGCTATAGAGCATCCACCGTATAGCGCGGATCTATTGCCTTGCGATTTTCATATTTTTGGACCGCTGAAGAAGACTTCTTCGATCAGCAGCCACAAGAATTCTATGAGCAGGGTATATGTCGGGTAGTAAAACAATGGGATATGTGCCTTAACTATGACGGTAATTATTTGTAATTAATTTATTGAATAAATTTTTTAATAAAGCAAAGATAGGTTTCAATTGAAAACACCTCGTAGTACAGTCCAAGTCGCTTAAGTCAATCTTGGGGTGTAATGATATCCCGAAGATAACGCGAATACGGATTAATATTGTTTATATTCTATTTACCAGTTACAGCAATCGCTGGTCGCTGAAACAATGGGCATAAATTTAAATATATCTAGCATTACTAGCATTTACGATTCGCAACATATTCGTCTCCAAGCAAAATTTAGCTACAAATATCTGTTAAGGATTGTAATTCAAACAAGGGACAACTAGTTGGAACGTTTCTGGGTTAGCTGCCTCAATTTGTAGAGATCTTTCTATGCTGTACGTCATTTATTTGGAATTACAACTATTCATGTAGTTTTTAGAGTCAAATTCTTATAACAACGAAATGTGTACTTCCAGAAAATGATTTTAATTTCAATCCTAGGAGTTGTAGATTTAAGAAACTAAAACAACTAAATCTCTACAAACAAAGGCTAAAATGAATATTATATATGAGCATATACGTTAGTATTTCCTTTTCTATAGTATGAGGAATGTTCAAATTTAAACAGGAATGTTTAAAGCCAAACCCCATCTGAAGATAATTCCAAAAATTAAATTAATTAAAGGTTGGCCGTGACTCTTGGTAACATATCCACCGCAGTTGTTTTGCTATAATATTATTTTGAGAGTTACAGATACGACGACGCAAAGTTCTATTCATTGTAGTAGTGAACGCCGCATAGTAATGAAATGTTCTACGAACGAAGGCGTAAATTCGACTGAAATTCTTACAAACTTCTTACGATACGGTATCAATGTCTTTCAAAGTCAGATAGCTTAAGTGGTCAAAATCTTTTAGAAACGGGAAAGCTCGTGTAGAAAATGAGCGAGGAGGTGCAATTTCGGTTAATCGTGAAAATGAAGACGAAGCTAATACAATTATTCATCAAGACAGATGTGTCACAGAGCGTCAAATTTCTAAAAATTTATAGATTAGTGTCAGAAGTATTAAATAAATTTAAATAGCAAGCTGCAGTATCGTAAGCTGAGCGCCATACGGATTCTGTCCTTACTGGTCCAAGAACACACATTGAATCGTTTGCATAACGCTTCTTTTTTTACTACAGCTTTATAAGAAGAAACGAATTTTTTGACTCAACTACTACAATTTTCCAGTGCTCCTGAATGCATTATTTTACTCCTGACCCAAAACATGCAAGTAAGCAGTCATAAGCAGACATAACTGTCATACCTAATCTCCAAATCCAAATAAAAAACAAAAACTGTGTTGTCAGCTGTTAAAGTGATGACAACTTTTTTAAAAGTTTCAATGTATGCTCTTTGTTGATTTCATTACAGACCATTAGTCGAGACTTTTGGGCGATAAAGTTAAGCCAGCCAACAGGAACGGAAGAGAAGACAAAGTTCTGTTTGCTTCTTCCAAGACAGCGTTCGCACTCATATCGCTGCAATATGTCTTACCCCCACGGATTTTTATTTTTTACGGCAACTAAAAAAATTTTTAGCCATCAATAACGACGTTATCTAAGATGTTTCACAGTGCATACGCATGCAACCCAAAAACTTCTCCCAGGAAGGTGTTTAAAAGCTTCCCGATCGGTGGCGCAAGTGCATCAGTAGGCAGAGGGACTACATCGAAAAATAGTATAGTTTTCATCGTTGTAATATTGTAATATCTTTATTGTCAATAAATTCTCTTTTAAATGTAAACACTCTTCATAGATAGCAGATATTTAGATTTTGAACATTCTTTGATTACGCAAATGCATATTTGCTAAGAAACACGATTATAGTTGTTATGGTAAATTTCGGTTGAAAATGGAAACACTTCGTCTTCTCAACAAATGATTCTCTTTGAAAATTAATTTTACTATTAATAATGTGTATGTGTATATTTTTTTTATAAACCATGCATAATAATCAACCTTACAAGAAACATGAGCCTTAGCTTTTCACAGGAATAGACCAAACTATTGATAATCCCACATGAAACTGTCTATAATGCTGCTTCAAGTCGTATAAAAGATTAATGATAATTTTTTATAATTTACGATTGTTTCGCACATATTTTGATAAAGGGGCAATTAAAATTTTTTGGCGTCAGTTAATTTACTAAAAGCGTAGGAGCGAAGTTCAAATGCTTCATCAAAAATAAACATCAATATTGGATGATTTAAAAGAATTGGGTAAACGTGTGGAGTAGCATTTAATTTTTTATCGGCTTTTAGTTTCGCTTTAGTTTATTTACGTTAGAATTCGTTAACGTATCCGAAACGCAACTGATGAAATAATGAAATACCTGAATTTTTAATGTTAGTACATATTAATTTCATGGAACACGTTGGAGTTGATATTCTTAAAACCTGAGCGAGTAAATATTAAAGTTACGAGTATTAATACAATAGGTGGAAGGTAACAAATCCTAGGGCAATTATAGAGCATAATAGAGCCAAGTGCTAGAAGCAAATACGCAATTATTAAACCGTTATTCCCTAATCCACCACGTAATCTAATAAAGCACGTAGGTTCGTTATAAACCCGACAAGGTAGTCTTGCAAGAAGTACTTGCACGTTACCGTTTGAAACCGTGTGTGCATCCAAAACCAGTTGCATTTCCAGTAAAAGACCTGAGTATTAATTAATTATTCGTTTAAAAATTGAAAGAAACTGAACGGGTTCTGTAATATGAGCCAAGAATATTCTAATTTTCAATAGAATTTTTAGTTGAATACTATTTCCTTGTAGCCAGCGTTGGGTCATTATGCCACCCGTTTTAACATTTTTGGGTTAAAAATTATTTAATATCTTTTTCTGTACTTTACCTTCTTTTAAATAATATCTAAGATAAAACGAGGGTATACGAAGTAAATATTTAGAACAGCATTGTTCACGGTTTTGTAGTTCCCGTAGAGCTATCGTTCGTCCCGAACACAACAAGCAAGATATTTAATCTTTTTAGCATTTCTAGTTTATGTGGCTCAAAAAATATTTATTCTAAAAAAGCTTTAGCTAAAAAATATCTGTTAAATTTTTGGTTTAAATAAGGACAAGTGTTAGATATTTTTCCGTAATTTACCAACAAATACGGGAGGTTTATAACATGCGTGAGCTTACATTGGTGTACGAATTTCAGAGGTGGCCGAACAAATGTGCACGATGAGGAGCGAAGTAGGAGACCTTCTGTGGTCAAATGATCTTATGGAAAAAGTGAACTAGAAAATTTGTGAACATCGACGTTTCACGAATGGCCGCAAATTTTCCTCAAATTGCACATAAATGTATATAATTGTCACGAACAGACTACTACACCACAAATTTTGTACGAGGCGAGTGCCAAGGTATATGAAGGGATGTCACAAAAATCAGCGAATGACTTGCACAAACCGTCCTGCTTTTCTACGAAACTAATGGAGATGAGTACTTTAATCACATGGTGGCTGGCGACGAGACTTGAAGTTCGTACACAAATGTTAAAAACGAGTAATGTAGAAATCGCAATTTCTGTTGCTTGCATGTAAAATTGTTATCAATAAATTGTTCATTGCTTTATTTTTAATGATGGAAGTTCATACTGAGATGTACAAAATTCTGTACGTCTAGGATCTTTTGCGGGAAAAATAATAAACATATATGATTCGTTATCAATTATCAATACTATTCATCACATTTAAATCTTCTTGAATAAAATATAATTTTAAGGTGGAAGGAAATTATCTGTTGTTTACGTAAGCAGGCATAAATGGAGCTCTAGAAAAAGTAGGTGTAACAATAAACACATCCCAACTCAAACAAAAATTAATAATGGACGATATGAAATCAGAAAGAATGCTACTGCTACATAACCAGTAACTCGCCCAAATTTCGTCATTCACATACAGCTTAGTATAGTCATATGATAGAAAGCCCCTCTCTCTGACGTTTTTTTAAACGTCTCACATTAATCACTTTGAATATTTCCTATTGTTCTGCGCACAAAATGTTTGCGGTATTTTGTGATCTGCCGAGGTTAGACGTTCCATAATTTGAAGACCAATGGTCTATAATAGGGGTCGGCAACCTTTTCGAGGGATCGGGTCATATCAGTATCCCATAGCTATAGCTATAGATTAGCTATATATCCGGATATATACTCTCCATTTAGTGTGCCTGCTGGTGTGGTGAGAGTCACTACCCTTCCGTTGAGTACCTGCGAGCTATTGGGGTTGTACTAGGTTCTAGTATACCACGGCACAGATTTACTATTATACTACTACTATTATACAATCAGTTTTACGATTAGTGAAACCAGTAGAGGAAACTAAACGAAAGGTCACAGCCGACAATTGGCCTCGAAGCAAAAGCTTCTACTTAGTCATAATTTTATGCTATCTTACTCAATTTTATATTGTTTGTTTAAATAAGTCCATATTAAAAAAAACGGTAAAAAGTAATGTAAGCTGGGCGAATAAGGAAAAAAAATGAGCTTTCGGCAGACAGTGACAGATTTTGCGGTCATGAAGATAATTTGTCTGAGAATCACTAGCAATTGATATATTGGAGTGATAAAACTGACCGCTACAACCAGACAGTAAAGTTTTCTTACGAAACATTACGCGGACCGCACGAGGTACAGTTTTTTTACGAAACTAGCAGGCCGCACGAATTGTTCTAGAGGACCACATGCGGCCCGTGGGCCCCGACTTCCAGACCCCTGGTCTAGAATTGTATATTTAAGTTGAATAGCAATGTTAGCAGAAAGGCAGAAGTCTACTTGGGGAGCTGAAGACTTATAATCTATTTATCGCTATCGGTTTTATATACCTAATAACAGAAATAGATATTATTATTTAAAATATATATAGCAATATTTATTCCTTACTGATTTATCATTAACTATCTTTTTGTTATGAATGTTTAATATTAAAACGTTAGAATTGCCCACGCCTAGCAAAATATGATTTTCTTTAATATTAGTTTAATAATCGCGTCTAAAAAATATACCAAATAATTTCTGCAAAATTATTATTAAATTAGGCGTTTTGATGAAAAGTACTTTGAACTCCTGTTCGAGGAAAATAAAGACATAGCGAGTTTCAACTAAAAGTAGCTAGGACAAAAAACGTTTTTACTCTTCTGCTGTATAAATATATTTGCATATTTCATTGTAAATTCTCGTATCCGAAAGAATTACAGCCAACCTTTTTGGTGCTGGGAATAATCTGCATTCGTAATTCTGTCTTTCACGTTTTACAATTTGCAATGTGCTCCTCATAGCGTTTGACAATTGTTACAGACTTAAAATTAACAAATATATGGGTTTTCTATTATCATCGCAGCTACATTAATATCTGGGTTTTCTACATACGATTTTTTAATTAAACAACAAATCCAATGCGAAAAAATGATCGGAATATTGATGAGAACGTGAGATAATAAAATTGCCAAAGTAGTGAAAACTGGGCTAAAAAGATTGATTACATATTTGAAGTTCTCCTTCGAGTGCTTTGTCTCTTATGAGATGTAGCGATCTTCTATCCTATGCCCATGTTGCGCACATTAAACTACCAAAGACATAGAGGACCTACAACTTAACGTAGGCTCCGAACCACGAGAAGTGTTAATACTTCTACTTTAGAAAAGATTTACTAAACAGTAAACCTGACTGGTTTGCCATTGCCAGTGCGAGGGAGAATGTCCAGTACTGGGAATTGAACCTCAGACTTTCAGCATAGAAGTTTAGCGCTGTAACGAGCGCCTTTAGTTGGAGATAATTAAATAAAGTTGTGTACAGTGGTATTAATATGAAAAAGTCCTGCGCCACCAAAGCGCGTCAGATACCTATTATTATGAAAAATAAGAGGTAAATTACTTAATGCCCTTTAAAACTCATTTGTCTGGAACCATTTAGTACTCTAATTATATATATATATATATATATATATATATAAATATCCTGCACTGAATTTAGGACACTTATTTGGGCTTTAAATGTCATCATTGTTGCACCATGTCCTCGCAGAAGAAAAGATCAAATTATCCGACGGAAAGCGGTATGCAATCATTTGTCAACATAACGAAGGAGCCTCCACCCATAAAATCGATAAAGAAATGTTGTGTAATGAATTAACGGTCGTTCGAGAATTAGAAAGTATGCCAAAATTGAAGAAATTGAAGATAAACCCCAGAGTGGTCGACTAATAATGATCCTAGTAGAGATGATGTCATAAAAATCCTGGCTGAGAGCGGAACAGAACTAACCAAATTTTGGCCAGATGGTACAAGTGTTAGTTTGTGTACATCTACTATGCGAAGAAGACTTATTAATTTTAGAACACGCATGAAATCAATGTTTTCCGAGAAACAGACACAACCGTTTACGATGGCGAAAGGACATCGTCACTGAACACCAAAACAGTGGCAACAGGTGGCAACCATGCTGGTAAGTGGTAATACGTTTGTCAGAAAGTATCCTAGGGAAGAAGTTTCACTAAAATGCGTACTTCCAACAATGAAACACCCAACCTCGGTTGTGGTATAGGATGCATGTCTGCCAAAGGAGTTAGTCGACTGTCTGTCGTCTTTGGGATAATGAATATCACAAAATACGTTGTCATACGGCAGAATAAGATTTTACCTACTAGGAAAGATTTGTTTATAGAAGAAAAGTTTATTTTCAAAGATGACAATGCACCTTGCCATAAAGCAAGTGGTTAAATCTTGTATGTCGACCAATAAAGTCGATAGAATGGATTGGCCAGCACAATCTTCAGTTGATAATCCCATTGAAAAATTAATCAATCTAAACCCTTATCAATGCGTGGTTTGACTGCATCTTCAATGACACAGGACTATTTTATATCATTGTAGCGTTAACGAGCTGCGCCAAAGTTACCACAACGTAGCTAAGCTTGTATTTCTCTAACATAGTGGTTCCCCAACTTTTTTAAAGGGCGACCCCCTTTCGTCCTTTTGGCCCCCCTTTTCTAGTTCTCAACTTCATTCAACTGAAACCATCTATTACTAAGTAGCGCAATTTATTTATTTGGTCTCCGCGTTTCCGGAAATTTCCACCATATTCGGGAGGGTGCTAGATGGTACTGAAATAATATGAAAAATCCATTTTGCTTTTTATAAGCAGCGGCAGTGACAAGAATAGAAGAAAAAGTGATTTTGTCAAGAAGTGTTGTCAAAAGAAAATATGTAAGTATTTCGACATACAAATACCAAACATTGAGACAAAAAAGAAAAGCCTGTGAAATTCTTTTAACAAAGCTAAACTCCATCCACAACCAACAAGCAACTTTTATATCAGCAACCATTACCAATGAAAAGTTAGCGAGTTGCATTTTGCATCGCAAAAATCAGTAAGCCACATACAATTGCTGAAGATCTGATTATACCAGCAACTGTTGAAATGGTGCAAATAATGGTTGTTGAAAAAGAAGCTGACAAGCTTAATGCAATATCCCTCTGTAATAACACATGGCAGAAGATATTCGAACACAAGTTGTTGAAAATATTAAGATGCGGATGTACTTCTCATTACAGATGGACGAATTGTTCCCATTTTTATCATTTGTAAGATAGCTACTGGACATGGTATTACAAAAGATATTTTATTTTGTACTCCATTAGAGGTCGATACCACCGGAAAATGTTTATTCGACACTTTCATGCAAAGTACTAATAAGTACGAGATTCACTGGGCAAAATGCGTTGCTATATACATCGATAGCGCCAAGGTTATAACAGGATATCGATCTGGTCTTATTGTTACATTAAAAGAGATAATTCCAAATGCTACATGGTTACATTATTTTGTACATCGAGAAGCACTTGCATCCAAATCTTTACCTTCTGAAGTGGATTGCGTTTTGAAAAACGTCATTAAAGTGGTAAATTCCATCAAGGGAAAAGCATCGCAGACTCGTATTTTTCAAACAATTTGTGAAGACATCGGTTCTTAACACGCAAATCTTCTTTATCTCACGGAAATAAGATGGCTTTGGAGGGGTAACAGCTTAAAAAGAATTAGAAACCGGAATATGAGAACATATTTTCCAATTCCCTTTGGCTTCTTAGACTGGCTTTCCTTGCTAATGTTTTCGAACACTGAAATACTCCGAATAACAGTTTTGTAAGGCCGCAATATTAATCTAATAACAGTTACGGGCAAAACAACGAATTTATAAAGAAACTCGATTTCTGGTTGACTTCAATTGAGAAAAAAGTTCCATTCGTTCCAGTGCGTTCAAGAACTCATGGAAGACTTAGTTAAGGATGATAATATGATAAATTCTGAGCATGTGTTTGCAAATATGGAAGTTAGTTTGCACAATTTAAAACAATAGGTCATTGACCATTTCCCCAAAGAAATTGAAAACGGTTATGATAATCATAGATGGATACTGAATCCGTTTTTAGACAATTCCGTTGAACAAGCTGAAATTTCGAGAAACATGAAAAAAAAAACTTATTGTAACATCTCATGATGGAACGTTGAAACTAGAATTCTTTTTCGAGGGCGTAGATCCATTTTGGACCAAAAGAGTGCAAGAATACTCCGAGCTTGCGGACAATGCTATAAAGTATTTGGTGCCATTTGGTACATCATATTATTTGTGTGAATTAAA
This sequence comes from Limonius californicus, assembly GCA_014611495.1. NCBI lineage: Eukaryota > Metazoa > Arthropoda > Insecta > Coleoptera > Elateridae > Limonius > Limonius californicus. The sequence goes on along the minus strand of JABXWE010023481.1, from coordinate 10,640 downwards.
GTTTCTAGTCTATGACTGCCATAAAAACAAAAGTAAATCGCCTTGAACTTGAATATTATGTTATTGTGTGTGTCGAATAGTGATCCCAGATTTGAAAAGCTATTTTCTGAAAAACAGGCACATACATCCCATTATTGGTTTTACTTTGCAACTCGTTTTTATGTGTGTAGTTATTTGTTTAGGTACTTGCAATTATTGAAAATTTGATACTTTGGGAACGACTGCACTAACAGAAGGCAAGATCAAAATAGCTGTGTTTTAGGTAAGATAAATAAAGGAACTGATTGGCTATGAAACGTGTTGTACTAGCTTTTGAATACACAGCCCGGTTTAATAAGATCCCGTTATATGTATAGCATTATAATTGACGCTGTTGAGATTGAACATCATTGTGTTCATTTCTGTATCCGAATCTAAGTTCGAGGCTTTTGCCACAAGGTAATACATTCGACGTACACGTTGGTATTCCTTGTAATCTATAGCATCTTCATTCAACTGTTCTTTCTTCTTGGCATTTATGATAATGATCAAGTTAAGCAGATATATTGATTATCAGCACACAATTAACATAATCCAAACTCCAAACTGTATTCAGGTAGAATTACAAAGAGAACTTCACATCAACAATATCATTTTGTCAGTGTCGTGTTTGTACTAATTCCATTTCCTTTCCTGCAGGGTTTCAATCACGCTCAGATGTGTAATTCGGATTAAATACCAAACCGCTACAACCTAATACCTTTTCAGCAAAGCTTACAACAAACAATTACACATTTGATCCCAGCAAGCATATAATCCCTTAATTTATCACCTCCCGCGCCTTTGATTTGCCCGTCGAGTTGGTAGTTAGGAAAATAAATTACCGTTTAAGACAATAACAGTAGAAACAGTGCAAACCTGCAGCCAGATCACCTCATTTAGCGGTCCATAAGGTTTTAAGCCGCGCTTTGCATTTCCATCGCGGGGAGAAATGGACCACAACACTGCACAAAGCTCGCCTTTCAGTGCGGTATGTTTCCATTTAGACGCGACTAGCTCTTTTATGAGTGTAAATATTTACAGCTTTTTGTGGGAATTCCTAAGTTACCATCCAAAGCGGATGCAAATTCAAAGTAATCTATCCGCCGCGCAATTTTAAACTCTTAAATATGCAAGCAGTGGCTATTTTGCTCTCAAACCATCGTAAGCCAAGGCAACAGCCTGAAAGCATTTTCAGAAAACTATTATGGCTACTATTATCATGGTATACATCCTGGAATTTAAAAAACTCTGCATCATTGATATACAACCCAACTCGCTTCAGCCGAGGTCCCAAATACAACGAGCATGCATGAAGGAAACTTTTTTTCATATTTTAAAATCCTTCCGATATTGATTTAAATAATTTGACTTATCTACTCGCAACAGTAACAGACCTATTTCTTAACATATCACATATCTCTTTCATTCTTCAGCGATAAAATCAAACTTAAGAGTGAATATATGGAACTTAGTGGTGAAACACTGACACCAGCTAAGATTTCCATAACAATTAAACAATACAAAGAATTTAATATCTTTCAACTTTACTCAACAAAACCTATTTAAATAGTAATTCATTCATAAATACAATTTCATTTTGAAATCATTCAAACTGGCTACTCTATTGCGCTTCTTCGCGAGTATATGGCACTGAATCTTAAAAATTCCTAAAGCAATGAAGTTGAGTGCTTCCAGAATTAAATTAGTGAAATTATAATCATTCACGGCCCTATTGTAGACTGGTGCACTACTATTTGATAGCCAAACAAAACATTTATGATAAATCTTTCTAGTTAATATATGCCATTGTAGTGCAAATAATCATGAATTTCAAGCTCTACAACTCATGGTAAATTCTATGACGTCAGTATTAGGACTGTGCGATTATCGAAATAATTAATCGATAATTTAATCTAAATAAATAATCGTTGATTAAGTTATCAGGTCAATTTAATGAACAATCTATTAAAGTGATAATAAAAAACTGACAACATTTCCGCTACCAGGAAATCGATTAATGGAATAGTCGATAAGTTTATTAACTACGATTCGATTCCTTGAATAATTGATTAACTTAATTTGCTATTAAGAAAATACTTGAGTAAATGATGACCTAAATATATCGATTAATCACCCTTTTCGCAATATGCACAATTATTGTTTATCTGATGGACAGGTACATAGATCAACGTTCTAAGGTCTCAAGAGACCACAGTAATTGCACTTTAACACAATATAACACCGTACACTTATATTTTATAAACCACTGTTATGTTCATTTAAATTGTGCCATTCTGTCTGGATTAGAGTAGTACTTTAATTGCCGCTTCACAGGAATTAAAATTCTATTTTAATTGCCATCTTATGTCGATTACAGTTTTCGTTATTTTTTTTAAGATTGCAAGGCAAAGCCTTGAAGTTTCCCTTTGTAAGCCGAATTTGCCGATTAATGTTTTGTCTGCACCTAACCCTGGACGCCTTCTGCGAATTTACGTTTCAGATCTTTCCAGAAGAATTTTATCATATTTCTCAAGGTGGTGTAATATTTTCGACCAACGCATGTTCGCGTAGCGTTTAGCTCTTCAGTCGATTTTACATCTTCGCCGACTTCGGTCTAACCAAATTCCATCTACGGGGGCCGTTAAGAAATTAAGAACTGCAGTAGGCACTAGACTCTTGAAACGAAACGACGTCCTTTTTTTCTGCTAAATCAAGTTTTACCGTTTCATAGTTTTGCCTTAGGCAAAAAGAGAATCTCGACGAAGTCGGATCTGAATAAATATTAGCAGTGTTAGCCTGGATACAGGGCAATTCAGTGTAATAATTGTTCTTTCGATTCATTCGGATACAAGCGAATTGAACCCGTGTAAGTTGTTCTTCGTTGTTCCAATCGTTTAAACCCCTAGTGGAAGTAAATTAATTCCCAGGGGCGTACCAACGGATGTTTCGTCTCGCGGTTTTCTGAAGAAGTCGTCTACCTTCTTTTCCCGGACCTGAAAGTACCCCAGACTGTATCTGCATCTGGAAAACAACTCCCAGAATTGTGCCTGCCTTCACCGGAATTCAAGGTAAAGGACCTAGTTTTTTTGTGTGGTGAAAAAAAGGAAGAAACCTTTTTTGCGCTAACTTGCAAAATTCCAAGCGACTGAACCTTTTGTTTATGTAACAAGAAGCGACCTTCAGTCGCCGATTGTCCTTTGTCGTATTACTAATTGTAAAAAGTTATTTTTATTATACTGTATGATTCTTGTAAACTCCTATGCCACTGGCCATGTAGTTGTTTGAATAATGTAAATAACGTCCGCCAGCGACGTCGAGTTCTCCCCTTGAACGTCCAAATTAAAAGTTTGTAATATGGAACTATAAAATCACCATTTACTGTCATTCTTCTGTACTTTTGTCATTTCCAATTATTTAATCATATGTGTTATAAAATTTACCGCCTCTTTTTATAATTGTGTATTTTGTATTTGTGTGTGCATGAATTTTGCAAGCTTTCTAAACAGGAGGAAGGCACAATAAAGGTGAGTTCGATTCCCGTAAGCTGTCGGCTTCTCGGCCTTCCACGAGAACCTATCATCAGCTGTGATCTGGAAGGTGGCGCCCGCTAATTTTGACCTACTCTGTACACAACCAGGAAGATTTCCTCCCGTAAGCGATTCCGCGAACCCCCCCTATTCCTCTGAGCTAAGCTGCAGGCCTTTTTCCACCTATCCGGTTGCGGGACGACGAAAAAGCTCGCTTGGCCCGTAACACCACATTGTCAAAAACATTGTTTGAGTAATACACACAGCTTCGGGTTTTCGAGAAAATGTCAACTTACAACAACTTACAGTGTTGGCCCATTTAGACTCGCACTGATAATAGACGTGCCCAAATTTAATAACTTCACAATAATCCTTTTACTGTAATACAAAAAGCGTTTGTGGTTAAGGCTTATTTTCGTCACAGATAGAAAGTTGATGGTGCATGGCAATATTTAGTGAAGTCATTAAATTTTTACGTCTTAACGTAATATTTTTTTATTTATTCATACTACCCTCACCCCGGAACCGCTTTCGTATTACTTCAAGGAGTGTGGGCGTCCCTTACATACTATGCATTCATGCAACATGCATCTTAAACTTAACTAAATACGGTCGCCTCAGCCGCGGATCGACCACGCGGCCGATTGGACAGCATTTCACTGTGACATCGACTGGCAGGGCATATTTGTACTGCCTCATCGAGGTCCATGCCGTATTGATATTGACATTTCATAACCTAATTTTACTTAGTAACCTGAAGTTATCCACACGAATACAAAACCATGGAGTTAGGACATACGTATCTAAATGCAGGGCCTGCTCTAATTATTATTTTTCGATCTCTATTTATATAAAACAAACGTTAAAATTGAAAGTTACAAAAAATCACCTACGCCACAATGCTGATATACCAGGGAATTCCGTAAACCTCATTCTATTTCAATTAGAACGTCCTAACAATTCTTTTATATTCGTTTACTACTTCCGGTTTCCTTAAATTCTTAATATACGTTTAGGTTTAAACTTTCATTAAATCCGATATTTATGCCTAACAGGGAACTGAATATAAATTTTTCAAAAATATGTAGTAGACTTTATAAACAAGCATAATTTGTAAGTGATAAAATTTTCTAGGCTTTTCACGCTACAAAATTTAAATCTTGTGAACAGATTTTGATAAATCTATAAGAGAAAATTTCAAAAATTGTGGATACATCCAGTCTTTGGAACCGTTCAATCTCTAAAATGTTACATGGACTAGTTTTGAGTGGACGGGAGTGTACTTTGGTATTTTTCAAAACTCATAGCTAGAAATTAGAATAAAAAATCACTGGACTTCTTGTTGAATAATTTTAACCACATTTGACTGAAATATAAACATAATGACTTTGCAGGTCGCCTTTTTCTGTGAAATGTACTATTTTAATGCTTTTCTGGCCATATACAAAATAAGAATCTACTATTTCTGACGTAAAACGAAACGCAGTACCTGGTATAAATATTCAGTTAAGTCATTACCTCTTAAAGCCAATTTAAAGTACAATGTAATAAATCAAATGCTTTCACCTGCTAACGGTTATAAATAGAATATTTTCTAGTCTTCTGCTGAATTTTAACAACCAACTTCCAAAGCCTTGAGATTGGACAATAAAAATGAGGTTTTATATTTTATTTCTTCTTCTCACCAGTACGTGCTAGTTTACTGTGATAACTTATGATCATACCTACAATACAACAAACCACAGAATTAAATAAAATTTAAATACAAGGAGTGTTAAAAATTAAACAGGAACTCATTTATAAGAAAGGGGTATGACAATATTAAATCAATGAAAACAGCATTATTTTTCAATATAGCCCCCTGCACTTCCGTCGCGGATCTGGAAGCTTTTGTTACGGGCAAATCGAGCTTTTTCGACGACCCGTAACCAGATGGATGGAAATCGGCCTACAGCTTAGCTCAGAGGAGTAGGGGGAGTTCGAGAAAATCGCTCGTGGAAGGCCGAGAAGCGAACAGCTTACGGGAATGGAACTTACCGTTATTGTGCCTCCTCCTATATATTTAAAGCTTGCAAAATTCTTACACAAACAAGTACAAAAGGCACAATAAGAGGCAATAAACTTTAAACAGACATATAATTAAACGGTTAAAAATGACAATACAAGAAAATGACAAGTGATAACGCTATAAGTCTGGATTACACAATTTAATTTTTGAACGTTCAGAAAAAAACATTCGCCGCCACTGGTGCAATGGGATTTAGGTTTTGCATACAGCTACGTACCACCAGTGACGCTGAAGTTCACAAAAATAACAGAATATAATCTGGTAGTTTTATAATAAACCACTAACACCACAAACGGCGACTGAAGGCGCTGTTTCCAGTTACATAAAAGCAAAATTCGAAGCTTGCAAGATAACGCGAAACAAAAACGATTATTTTTACACATCACAAAACTTGATCTTTTACCTTGAACGGAAATAGGAGCGGCCGGCACAATACTGGTTCACAAGATGATAAAAATCCATGGGTACGACCCTGAAGCCTGGGTTGAAGGAAGTCAACATCCAGGGGCCCGGAACTTTGATGCATTCAGCGCCCCAATGATAACCGCAGAGCGACGGAGCTGGTTTCGAAATTAATCCGCCTAACGACGATCGGCCAATTCACCAAGAAATTGCCTTTACCGGGGTTGAATCAAGTGTTTCCCTTCTAAATCCGGCAGTAGCCGATGGACTGTTTATACCCCTTAGTAATAAATCAGCGAGACGGAACACACATAACAGATACCCCTCAAAAATACTCAAAAGCCGCCACTTGCAGCACTCGATTAATTTACGGCCCTCCCCTGAAGATGTAATTTGGGAAGACACCGGAGTCATGAAAGGTGGAAGACTGACTGAAGTAAAAACGCAACGGAAATCTGCGCTCTCCCCCCAAAAGATTGCACCGTATTTCGAAACGTTATGAAATATTCTAGAATAAGGGACACGTGAGTTCTCGGAAGCGCTTAAGGTCGCGCGCGAGAAAAACAAAAGTCGGCAGTTTCGACACAAAAGGAACTGTCAACATGTCTCAAAACTTCGAAAGACAAAACAAAATAGTGAAACGGTAACCCAAAATAAGACTGCAAATAAAATAACGTTATTAATTCTTACGAAGCGGCAAACAAATTAAGAAATTAATTCATATAAAGCGGCGAATTCCAAAAGAGCGTAACACTTTCTAATAAACAAGATTGCTCATTAGTGCGTCAAAGTCCAACATTGGCATTATTAGAATGAATTTTTCCTTTTTTTTTTTAGTTGTGTAGTGCAGTATCCATGATTTTGACACAATGTGAGTAGGTATTGGAACTGGAAAGAGCAACTCCTAACTTTTTCCATAAACTGTTGTTCACTGACAAATCTACTTTTACTCAAAGTAATAATAATCATCATTATACAACAGAAGACCCAAGAATTTAAGGTGATGGTCAACGACAATGGACTGTAAATGTTTAAGGAAATATTGCGAGCGATTTTGAGATTAGGTCTCATTTTTTTAATAGACATCTGAATGGTGTACAATATATGTATTGCTTGCAAAATAATTTGCTCCAACTGCTGCAAAATGTCACTGCAAATGTAATGTTTAATATGTGGTTTCAGCACGACGGTGCTCCAGCACCTTTCGCACTAATGACAACTATCGAATCAAGAATTCGGAAGCAGGTGTATAGGTCGCGGTGGTCCTATTTATTGGTCTTCAGATTTAACGAAAATTTGTTCCTGTAAAGACAGACAACATATTGTGTACCAGATCCCTGCAACTACTGAATATATAAAACAACGCATAATAGATGTAATTTCCGTTGTCGGTTGCGAGCATTAAATATGTCGATTTTGAAAAGAGTGAACGTGTGTATTGAATAGAACGGATGTTATATAGAACATTTACTACAAATACATACTTGAATTGAAATAAAATTGATTTTCCTTCTATCTTACAAATAATAAATGTTGTAACGTTATGTCAAAATCATGGCTACTAGATTACAAAAAAACAAAAAGTTTAATAATTGAACGGTTTATAATGGAAAAAGTAAAAATAACTCCGAAAATATCGACTTTAGGTATAGGAAAATATTAGAAAAAATTGTTGCGAATTAACGTGCCAATTCAAAAGTATAATAATATACATAGTGTTCCATTTGAAGGATTTTTAGAAAACGTTCTTTGCAATAAATTAAGTTTGCATTGATGTAAAAAACACTATGTATAATAAAATTAATATTTGGTGGTTGTGCCGTTTTAGTACATCACTTGGCTACATACCTGCGAAACATGTATTTTTAATTAATCGTAATACTCACGCACCTAATTATTTTGTTAAACCTTGTGCCGACCAAAATTTTCGCATTTTTTAGAAAACTCGGCAAAGCTTTGCCCAAATAAAAAAATAGCAGATTGTTGGATAGATAATTTTATTATTATTATTATTATTATTATTATTATCATATTCCCTTTTACCTATTCGGTGTCGGGATAACTTTTAAGCTGAATTCAAAAATGTAAAAATATACAGGGTGTCGTATTTAAAAAATAATACCTTGAAGATGCTCCGCTGTAGCCAATCACCCTAAATAAAAATATTTTTATAATATAACGCACTAATGGGCAACCTTGTATGTCCTGGAAGAAGTTTTGTAGTTGCATGCGTATTCAATCTAAGGTTTGTATGACACGGCATATAATTTTGTACAAAATTTGTTCACAACTTTCATTCAAATATGTATTCGGTCTGTATGAGACGGCACAAAATTTTCTACAGAATTCTGCGTCGTGTCATACAGCAAAATTTTGTACAACATTCTGTAGATTCATGTTCTAAAGCCTACAGAATTTTGTACAAAGTTGGCGTCGCAATTTTTAGTGTTTATTAACAATCACAGAGGGCAGAGAAAACTGTTTATCACGTGTTTACCCCGCTTGCCGACACTCCACGCTCTTTCTCTTATCTCGCTCGCGTCTTTATTGCTGCAGCTTGTTTGCTTCGTCGGGCGTTCATGTAAAATAAATAAATAAATGCTCTACGAACTTATTAATTAACTTCAAATTTGGAATCTTGATGGAATTCTACTTTATCGACAGTCAGTTGGCAGTTTTCTCACAGATGTAATTTGCACCTATTTGGCATGCTCACATACATGTTCCGTGTAATAGCTGCTTTGCAGAATTTTGTACAAAATTTTATACAAAATTCTGTGTCGTATCATACACGTTACAGAATTCTTTACAAAATTCTGTCTGCGAGCATGTGCAAATAGGTGCAAATTACGTTGACATCTGTGAGAAAACTGCCAAAATAATCATGAGACTGTCAAAATAATCATGTTATTGTCGATAAAGTAGAATTCTACCAAGTTTCAAAATTTTAAGTTAATGCATAAATTCGTAGCGCTTTTATTTATTTATTTTACATAAACGCACGACAAAGCAAACAAGCTGCGGCAATAAAGACCGCGAGCGAGATAAAAGAAAATGCGTGGAGCGTTGGCAGGCGGGGTAAACATATTCTTCTCCGCCCTCTGTGATTGTTAATAAACACTAAAAATCGTTTGCGCATCGATGCGACGCCGCCTTTGTACAAAATTCTGTAGATTTTAGAACATGAATCTACAGAATTCTGTACAAAATGTTGCTGTATGTATGACACAGAATTTTGTACAAAATTCTGTGCCGTGTCATACAGGCCGAATACATGTTTTACAGAATTTTGTACAAAATTTTGCTGTATGATACGACACAGAATTTTGTACACAATTCTGTGACGTGCCATACAGGCCGAATACATGTTATAACAGAAATTTGTACAAAATTTTGATGTATGACACGACACAGAACTTTGTACAAAATTCTTTGCCGTGTCATACAGGCCGAATACATGTTTTACCAATTTTTTTACAAAATTTTGCTGTATGACAGGATATAGAATTTGAAGCGGTATGAGGGCAAGCGTTGTCTTGGAGCAAGCTAACAGAGCTTTGTGTTCTCTTCCGTTTGTACCTGATCGCCCGCATAACTTTGTTGCGCAAAGGTGTCGAATAATACAGTCATCACTTTATCAGTTAACAACGCAGTTTTTGCTTTCTTTGGCTTTTGGATATGTAGTGTGGCGCCACCGCATGCTTGCAGGTTTTGACTGGGGACTACGTAATGTACACAAGTGTCACAATTGAGTTCAAAAATGTATCCCTTCCTCTCTCATAGCGCTGCTTAAAGAAGAAGCGATTCTGGCACTCAGCTGACCATACTTTAGCTTGTTTTTAATGCCGTCCCAACATTATCTTGTAAATTTTGAAAAATTTGAAGAACTGTTACCCGTCTGTCTTGTTAAATACGATTCACTGAAGTTGCAGTTCGTCGCACATGAGGCTCATTTTCTACACGAGTTCTCACGTCTCTTAAATATTGCGAACACTCAACACCTGCATTTTAGAAAGACATTAATCGCCATCTCAGTCCAATTTACACCTTCATTCGTAAAAAAATTTGATTATTTTGCGCTGTTTCATGCTACAGTGAACAGAACTTTCCGACATCGTAACTATAAATGTCAAAATAATATAGAGAAACAATTACCATGGATCTGAAGACTCTTCGTACAATAAGAATTATATAAAATACATTAAGACTCGGTTACAGCGAGATATCTATGAGAATAATTATTTGCTCGTTTCAGAAGTTAAAATTTGGATAATTGTTTACCACATTAATACTTCCAATATTAGAAAAAATATATTTTAATGCTCTAAAATATTCAAAATTGTATAATTTTACATCCTTACTAGGTTTTTCCTTCGTAAACGCTCGTTATACCCGAGCTCGTCTTTAGTGTACAACAAACGGCTACAATTTACATAGGCACGCTAGTATTTAAATTAAGATAATATAATTTGAATTTGAGGCGGCCGTAGGCTAGAGGTTAGCGCGTTAGACTTCTACGCCGGGGGTCCTGGGTTCAATTCCCAGTACCGGAACATCGGATTTTTAACGGCCGTTCTCCCTCGCAAGGCAATGGCAAACCAGCGAGGTATTCTGCCTAGTAA
>JABXWE010023480.1:0-36423 GCA_014611495.1 Limonius californicus | reverse complement strand
TTCATAATATAATAACTGTCAGTTTTTTTCAATGTTTCAAGATTATATATTAGTATTGTAGGAACAGAAATCAATTGTGGATTTGGACAGAATCTATATTTCAGATTTGTGTATGTGTAATATCGACAGTTTGAATTGTATCTACATATTTTAGCAAAAGTAATACAGTAAGTAGTACCTAACAATGGAAGTTTATGCTAATAGAAATGTATGTCCATAATAAATATTTGTATTAGACATTAGACATTATTTAACTAGATTTCACAGTTAACTTAACTAACAAGGAGTACTTATTAACATAATATTAAAATGATGTTTATGTTTAAACTTTCTCTTACCTATTGATCCGTGTGTGCTACGGAAGTGCCGTTTTGTAAATATAACTGGGTGTATTGCTAAAACATGTTGCTAGTATTTTGCACGTATAACATAGGGGAATCATAAGAATGTAATTATCTACTCTCTAAGTTGATTATTCGCTTTCGTGAAATTAATCAATTTTTAGTTTCTACTTAACCTATGGAGGGTTAATTGATGATTCTCAAAGCATTGCTTCTAAAATGGACGAAAGCTGGAATCGGCTTAAAACGTATTCCTTCCAATTTTACTTTTGGAAAGAGCCAAAAATCGCAATTAGCAATATCAGGTAAATACAGCGGATACGATTGCAGAGCAGTTTATTTTTGTCGACTAAGAGCTGAAGGGTGAGAAACAAATTGTGAAACGAAAAATGTGCTGGTTTCTTTATTTTTAAGGTTTTGTTAAACTTTGTTGGGCTCATCCAAACGAGATATTCAGTTGATCAGCCAGTAGTCCAATTACCATTTTGGTTTGTTAGAACAAATGATTTTGCTGAAGTCAAAATGTTTGTTGATGTCAAAGTCTAGGAACGACCTGGTCTTTGTTCATTTTCAACTGATTTTAAACCATTTGTTTACAGTCTTTTAGATTATACGAGGGTTATACGCATACGCAGGTTTGAGATCGTCGTGTTCATCTAGTGTATTTCGAGAAGCGGAAGTATGGAGACGTGTTCTAGTGCTATGTCAACGCGAGTTAAATAGCGTGCTGTTATCGAATTTTTAACTGCTGAAAAAGTGATTCCTACTGGGATTCATCGTCGTTTAAAGGCTGTTTACGGTAACGATGCTGTTGATAGGTCTACTGTAAATCAATAGGTAATAAACTTTCGTGGTTGCCAGCCTGGAAAAGCCATAATTGTTGATGAAACACGCAGCGGACGTCCGATCACTGCCACATACGATAGACATCGCAAACTTGTCGACAATTTGAATCAAAATGACCGGCGAATCACTCAAAAGCGTATCGCAAACCATATTGGAATATCCAAGGAACGTGTCGGCTTCATTATTAAACAATTGGGATATCATAAAATCTCTGGGCGATAGGCACCTTGCCGTCTCACAGACGAGAACAAACAGCGTCGATTGGAAAGCTGCTAGCAACTTCTGCAGCACTACCCTGGCGGAGACGACTTTCTTTTGAATATTGTGACGAGGGACGAGTCATGGGTCCATCATTACGACCCGGAAGAGAAAAGACGGAGTGTTGAATATCGACATCCGCCTTCTCCTCAAGTGAAAAAGTTCAAAACACAACCATCCGCAAAAAAACTTCTTTTGACTGTGTTTTGGGATGCTCACCGAGTTTATGTGGCCGATTTTCTGGAACGAGTGGCAATGGTAAATTCTTCTCAGTACATACAGACTAAAACACCTCCGACGTCGAGTTTGTCGTCTTTGAGGCAGCCTGGGGTCAATAATCTTGCAACATGACAACGCTCGTCCACACACCTTGTGCGCAGCTAGAGAGTCTCTGCGAAACCTGAAGTTTGAACCGATTCCACACCCTCTTTATTCCCCCGATCTTGCGCCTTGCGATTTTAATTTTTTTCCTCTACTCAAGAGAGACCTCAAGGGTAATCATTACACCTCGGACGATGAGGTAAAGGTAGCTGTCACGTCCTGGATTCGAGAAAAGTCGGAAGAATTTTTCAGTGACGGAATGAAAAAACTTGTTACACGTTGGGAGGAATGTGTTAGCCTTAACGGTGACTATGTTGAAAAATAAATATGTGATTTTGAAACTTAAGAATTGTACTTTAATATACTTTTTGCCCGATCTTGCTATTTGTTTTTGTTCGCGCTCTACAAGCATGTGTGCATTAGTTTTCAGCCTACCCTCGGATCTTAATTTCCAAAAATATTTACGAATATTAAATGATTGTTTGCTGCAGTCTTGCCCAATTTGCTGGAAAAGTTTATTGTTGAATGTCCGGTTGCTACGGTAGATTTACGTAGTATGTCACTTATATTGCATCGATGAGGAAGAAACTTGCGACCGATTGAGATGCGCATCGTTACAGTCTATGTAACCGTTGGGGTTGCTTAAGTATTAAGATTTCTTGGAATGCCAGTCATTAGAACTGTTTCTTACATTTTCAACCAACGATCGTTTTGATTATCTTTATTGAACTGATCACACCAAGTAATAAATTGTGGTGGATTTTTTCATTATTTGGAAGCAAATATCGAATAACCGCAAACAAATTTTATTTGCAGTAAATTTTGATCGAAATTGACATTTAGTGACTGTCACTGTCACTAATAGAGACAGATAAATAGATATATAGATACACAAATACATAAGCAGTGCAGATGTGCATCTTAATTACCTGCAAGTCTCAACGTGATTGATGCCCTGTAAATCACGTACTACATAAACTTTACATCATTCATGTGTCAATCGAATCAATTACCATGTATAGCCCTTATGTGGAATCAGGTAATGTACGTCATCCAAATCTTTCACGAAAATTTGAGGTACTATAAACACAAATGTGTTCTAGTGTTCATAATGATGTAGAGTGTTCAAGATAGTCTATTTTAAAGTTATCATTTTGTCTGAAGCAATTGTTTTGCAATTGGATCATTATTGGCATGGTTAAGAGTTGACTGTAACGTACAACACATTTTTGACTTATGCTAATGGAAAATCAACATCATAGGGATATAGCGGTTTCTCTTAATGCATTACGCTGTTTATACATTAGATAACACTGTGACTCAATCACTTAACTTCAATGAATTGAAAAACTGATTACCTTCATATATATTTATAGTTACTACTTCATAAACTGTCAGGTATTTCTCTAATTCGGTAACATTGTATGGCGGTACGAAATATCTATTAATAAGGAAATGCTTCCGCGTGATTTCATTTTTAATTTGGTTCTACTTGATTATCATAAGCCGATATCAGCTACTAAGTTGTTACAGACACTGAAATTTAATTGATCTTATACAGACTTGGGATATTAAGCATGCATAATTCAGCCATGCCATTATTTTTGTCCCCGCGGCCACGTGGTCGCATAATTATGTTTGAACAGGGGGGCTATTCAAACATAATTATGCATAGTAGTAGATCCTTGACGTGAATCAATTGTTTTTAATAAACTCCATATAAATATGCTATAAAATCATATTAATAATATTGCTCCTTTAAGCTGATTTAGAAATACTGAGGCAAAATTTTACTTAAACTTGTTTTCACTACGACTACTGTATTCAGTAGTATAGTAAAGTTACATTCCTAGAGAGATATTATGTTAATTTGTAAGAAAATGTTTTTTAAATTTTGAAATTTTCCATTCAAAAAATAAATACAGACAGGCATTTATTGAGTACTGGAATATATCATATACGTTAATTTATTATTATTTTTTATTTTGAGTTAGAAATTGTTGGTGTTGCTCTGCTTTTTTACTTTAATATATTGTTTTACGAGGGTGTTGTGTTGTTATATATTCTTGCTAGAACTGTACTTTACTGTTTCGAGTTTGCCGGCTATATAAATGGTGTTCAAACAACACGGGTTAAGTAGGCCAATGATAAATGTTGTACATATAGACTCATGTCATAGCTTCATAGACAAACGCTCTTTACTAGACGATTGATTGGTTCGTATGTGACATTTGACAACTAACTGTCAAACATGCTTCTTACGAAAAAGTTATTGTTGCGTGTGCTATTATTGCAATTTATATTTATTCCGCAACTACCCAGAAATACACTATTATTTATACCATTTTCGTGGTTTTATAAGACGAAAATTTCGAATACAAAGAAATATTACTCTAGACCTGACTTTTTTGTATTAGGCAAACTATGTAACATTTGGTAAGTACGTTGCCTAATTCCATGTTGGGAACCCACCCAACATAGTATAGTTTAGTAAAAGCTTCTTCTTCTCTTCTTCTTCTTCTTTTATTGTAGGCAGTAGCCTGTTTTTCACTACACTATATCTAATTAGTGAAAGCTTGTTTTCAAAAATTGTTGTAAGTTGGTGTCATCATCATCATCATGCAGTCAATTGGGTCCACTGTTGGACATAAGCCTCCCTCATTACTTTCCATTTTATTCTATTTTGTGCTGTTTGCATTCAATTTACTGCCACTCTCTTAAGGTCGTCTGTCCAACTAGTTGGTGGACGTACCATATTTCGCGTTGGGTCTCTCGGTCTCCATTGTAATATTACTTTCGTCCCCAGCCCGTCCTGCGTTCTTGCTACGTGCCCAGCCCAATTCCATTTTAACTGTCTTTTGTGGTCTATCGAATTTGTTCATTTGGTACTCTGTCTCTGAGGCTATTTCTGAACATTGCTCACTCCATAGCTCAGTGCTTCACTCTTAGTTTATTGACTGATTTTTAAATCAACGCCAGAGTTTCCGCCCTGTATGTTTGTACCGGCACTGGTTGTATACTTTACACTTCAGGTACATTGTTATTTCGTTCTTAAACACGTTTCTTAGTTTACCAAAAGCCACCAATTCTCCTCTGTATTTCGCAGGTTTGATGGTCCTGCCGATTCTAATTTCATGGCCTAATTATTTGTAGCTTTCCACTTGTTCGATTTCATAGTTGTCGATGTTGATGTTTCGGCGTAGGCCAAGATTTGTCATAACTTTTGTTTTATCAAAGTTTATTTTGAGACCTCCTTTTTCTGATGCGTGTTTCAAAGCTTTGAGCATATACTTCATCTCTATTATATCATCTGCTATCAACACTATGTCATCAGAGAATTTCAGGTGGTTTAATTTTTCGCCTGTTATATTTATTCCCAACTCTTCCCATTCTAATTTTTAAGTATACACCCCAGGGCTGCAGTATATAATTTGGGAAAGATGGTGTCCCGTTGTCTTACACCGCGTTCTATTTTAAACTTGCTTGTTGTTGTTTCGTGCAGTTTTACACATGGCGTTGCATTTCTGTATATATTTTAATTAATGTTGTATATCTATAATCTATGGGACTTTGCTTTAGGACCTCAAGTATGAGTCCAAATTCTACGGAATCGAAAGCTTTCTCATAGTCAAAGTTAGTGTAAAAATGTTCAAATATGGTTTATTCGAAATTTCAAGTACATTAAAACTAGATTCGTTATTGAATATAGTTCGTTTTTATCAAATGCTTGCTTACCCAATTAATTATCTTATTATTCCTCTTTTATACATTATGCATAAAATTACTTCTAAGTAATAGCCATTATCCGCTTCATGTTTACAATGACAACGTGTGTTTTATAATTTAATATGAAATTGTCTACAAGAGTATCACCTTAAATGAGTATTATGGAGTTGGTTCCTAACCGGAGACTTGACCCTAACGAACGTACATACATAAAAACATACAAGTGAAACGAAATAATAAATAATAAAGTTTGTCACAATAATAAAATGGGAACGGCGCTTAAATGTCCCGATGAAACAGCAGCGAAAATACGTCGGCGCTAAAACGGCAGCGCCCAAATGTCATACACCGCCCTATTGTACTCTAAGCTTTGATGGTAAAACATAAGTGAGCTGGACTATTCTATTGTTTTGTATTGTTGTTTATTTACTATTTATTTCCTATTACTATTAAAGTGAATTTTTCTTGTTCATTAAGTAAAAACATTCATTATATACTAATTTCGTACTGTTCATGTTATAATTGAATATCGCAAATTGTAATATAACACTATATTTATAGTATATGTGATTTATATATCTCTCGACCTGCCCACCAGGTTTGTTTAAGGACTGACGTGCTGACTTACTAAATTACACAATTAGTTAGATAATTTATATGATAAGAACTATCACTGGATTGTTCTAAGCAAGTCTATATGTAGTTAGTTAATTAGGTTAATCAAATGTCACAACATTTACTTATTGTTCATAAGCAACAGATTGTAAATAGGTATGCTAAGTATTAAATAAAAAAATATATATATCTCTCTCATTTGCCAATACCAAAAGTAAGATAGAAACCACTTTTTACAGCAGTATTGGTAACTAGTAAGTCAACAATTTATCTAATAACAGTAACAGAAATAACAGATTATTTCTATATTTCCAAAGCACCTTAACTGCAAGATTTTCTTTGGCAGGAGAAATTGTTGTGTTGCTCGTCTATGCAAGGTTCTGCTTTTCAGATAAAGCAGAAATGCTTCTTACAGTTGAGTGTCTAGAAATAAAATCTATTTGATTTAAGTTAAAAAAACAACAAATTTTGTATTCAGGGATTTAACACCAAATATTCATCCAAAGCCTTTTCTTTCCACTGTTGGGCATCGACCTCTTCTGTTCCACGTGTTTCTCCTCAGCGCTAAGGTCGAATCCAAACGACAGATATTACAGCGAAGGTTTTTAGCATTAAGATCCCACAGTTGCAAGCCGGATTGGGAAATTGTGTGTAGTGGGTTGCAGGCAAGATTATTATAAATGTGCATAGTAATTCTTAGGTTTCGAAGCCAAGCCAGAATCGACGTTTTACTCAGAAAGCGAGCGCTCCACCAATCGAGCTACCACCAGACACCCTCATAGCACCACATATATGTCGTAGCAAATTGAATATTCAAGTTAATTATGTTACATACTTGTCAAGGAGTAACTCTAACTGAGTATCATAATCATCATTTGATAAGTTGTCAGTATTATCAGAAAATGCCAATCATGTAGGTAGCTTTTGTTAATTATATTCATTTATAACTTTCTGAGAAATGGTAATTTAAAGTTATTTTAAAGTATATATTTTTCATTAGAAGTCTAGTAATAAAAAGGATTTATATGCAACCAGTTTAAAATTATTATTGTGTAAATTACTAATTAATTCAAATTATATTGAACGGCGATAGAACAATCAATCAACAGAATTATTTTGGCAGAAAATATGATACCTAAAAACCAAGTATAAATTCTTCGAATCAAGTCAACATTGTGATGGGTCTTTACCAATTTTTTATACTTTCATTTTAAGAATTATCATTACGTTTTGCGGAAATAAACAAAAACTATCAATAGGTTGAATTGTATTTCTAATTATGTAACTTAGTAAAAAAGATATTCCACCATATACAATGAATTATTATTGCATCAGATCCTAACTTTTAATCAGAAACAGATTCAAATGCTAATATCTTGTAAATATAATTTTTAATTCCATTTTAAATTAAATATTGTAATGTGCTGCATTCAGAAAAACATATTTTTCGGATTTTCCAAAGTCGCTATAATGTATCTCCAAAAATAAACATGTCTGGCTTTTTTGATGATTTGTTTATTAAAGTCTCTAATAATCTTCGATAGTAATCAATTATTCACATCTATTGTCAATCGTCTTGGACAGTTGATATACAACGGAGTATAAGCAGCAAAGTATAGTTCATACAGTAATCATCTCAATTGTTAATAGAGTTTTTAGGCGGCATAAAAAAAGTCTAAGATTACTTTGTTTAAGTTCTTTATTTTGTGCAGGAAATATATATTTTACAAAATCAAAATCGAAACATATTGCTAACCTTTAGTAGTAAATTAATATTAATTTGATAAATGCAAAACATGGGTAAGAAGGGTACATACAATAATATATTAACACAGATTTAAGTAAATGTAAAGACAAACACCAAGTTTTTGAACATTTCGAGAGCAGGAAAGAATAAGAATACTTTATAAGATGTAATCGAAAATGGAAAAATATATTTTATCCACAATCACATTATAATTGGAGATTTATCCACAATTATGAAGCATATAAAGTACCACTTTATCCACTAGTGGAATAATGAAATTACTTTATTCCACTAGTGGAATAATGAAAAATACAATCTTAAATCAATTACATTTTATTTATTTTTTATTAATATTAACATTAACATTTACATTAATAGAAATTTCCTTCTCTATTTTATCATATTTCACTTCGTTTCCATTAATAACAAGCTTGTAGTTGTCATCGATTTCAGAACGCATAGTGCTTGTCGAAGTTTTTGATAAATCTGTAGAAACAATGGATGTCTCCTCTTGTAAGGAACGACTAGTACCAGGAGTACCTTGGATTTTCCTTGCGATATCAAGCTTATTAGATACAGAATCCTCGATATCACTTTCTGCTATAGCGGAACTTCTCCACCCACCATGTCGTTTAATTGTTGTAAGGTCGGCACCTTTATTAGGCAGTAAAGTTGTAGAAGTGCGCCTCATGCAATGGCCGCTATAAACTGCTGCGTTTGCCAGATTCAAAAATGAAGCAACTCTTGAAGGAACTTTCGACAACGTGTTCATTCCAAGAGGTTGTGAAGTACATTTTTGATTAGAGTATCGTAAAAAGAATCTGTCGTTGGATAACTTCTTCGGACGTAAGGACATGTATTTTCTACACGTCTCCACAGTATTGATAGAGAATCCTTCTTTCATAATTGAGAATTTTCGTGAGACGGCGGTCTTGGCATCTGGTATAGAAACAAGCAGATATGCGCCCCTGTCTTCTACATCATTGATTTTCAAATTCGTCAATTCACAGCAACGACAGGCACCAGACAACCCCATTATTAGTGCAACCTAAAATATTTCAAAGTTTATTATCTACAATGTCTAAAAGGTTAAGAGATATCAAATATTCTTCATCGCAAGCCATTGTCAAAAATTCTTCCACGTGTACTCTTTCCAATACCGCAGCTTTCTTCGCTTTATACCCTCTCGACTCACTCTTCAGATAGGCAGTGAGCTTACTATATTTTCCAATGTCTATGTTTTTATGGACCTTCATAGCGGCCTTCAGCATCGAGTACTTCGACCAAATGGATGAAATTGCATACTTCTTCTTCAAATTAAAGAAATGCGATAGCAGAACTTCCTCATTTATTGTCCTTACCCCCCGTTTTTCTTTCCATTCATTAAATTCGGAAAATACTTTTTCATAATGTTGCCTGGACTTCACAGGCAATAATTGGAGAATTGCTTCTTTTGCTTCCTTTTTGATTTTCTCAGGAACAAAATCGCTTTCTTGCATTTTTCACCAACTTCACAAATGGAGTCGATAAACAATCGAAACTAAAGAACAACCATTCATCAACAACCATTCATCACCTTAGCAACCATTCAACGCCTTCCAAAGTTTTTTTAAATAATTTCAATAATTTTTGATGTTAGTCAGAGCGAAATATCAAATCATTTTTTGATGAAATCTGAATCTAAATGACCGTGATTGTGGATGAAACGTTGTATAGCATTCGTGTTTTAGTTGCGTTTTATCCACTCAAGAAAATTAAACTCTCGAACTTCGTTCTCGAGTTTAAACTTTCTTGCGTGGATAAAACCCTACCTAAAACACTTATACAATAAATAACTATTATAGTACAAAAATTGTCAAAGATCAGGAGGTAATTTTAAGTTCTACTTTTTTACAAATTTTGTAAATTTTGTATTTGTTGTTTTATTTTAAAATGTATAACTTACATCTACAGAAAAGCGGATGGTAGCGGAAAAGTTATGTGCAAAATTACGTTTTTAGTAAATTACGAGCCTTATTTAAGTTCTCGTGAAAAAATAATTTCTTTTGCCAACAAGCGTTTACCAAAATGAGAGTCGGCCTACAGAAATCCAATCAGAACTCAAAGTACTAGCAAATAACTAACCATTTTGAACGCAAAGTGTATAATTTAAAAATTAATAGTCTTTAATTATAATACCGTTTTCATTTAATTTTAATTGAAATTTCGTTCACATAGTGAAGTAGGTAGCAAATTTAAATGGCTATTTTGGCATTGCTTAGTTTAATTTTCTAATTACCTAGAGCATATGGAAAAGGTACCACTGGTTTTACAAAGGGTGAGTTTTTTTTTAGTTGTAACCTCGGCTATTCAGGTGATTACTGAATGAACTATTCTCCCATCAGAAAATTCCAACTCTAGGTGATCATGTACAATTAACGCCCTTTTCGTCCCACTGTGGGGCACGGGCCTCTTCTCTGACACGGGATTGGGCTCAGCACTAAGGTAGAAGCATGCAGGATCTACAGTTTAATGTCGAATCTGAACTTATCTATCTGTATAATGGCAGCGTATATTTAATAATTTATAATGCTTAAATTTCAATCGATTAAAAATAGCCTGGCGAAACAGCGATGTATAATTATTTCGTACTAATATGATAATTTTAAAATAAAGTTTTATATTAACATCTACACATGGAGAAAAATAGAACTATTCGAATTATTCTGTTACAGATATTACATAAATTACAAGTAAAACTATTCTTACGATCCCATAGTGTTAGCTAGGTGTTAACATATGGATGTCCGGTATGGGGTTATGGTAGCGAAACCCAAGAAAACTTTAAACGATTCAAAATAAGGTTCTGAGAATTGTTTCAAATGCGGAATGGTTTATCAGAAACGATCAAATTCACCGTGAAATTACGTATGGAAGATAAGTTTTGAGAAAAAGTTTGCCTTGAAATTTCTACTCGAGTTTGATATCTGATCTAGTTACCATGAAACCGGTAAACAAATCATGTTTTGTTTCTATTCATAATCGCCAAATTTATTCAATAAGTATGTTCAAAATGTCATGGACTTAAAATTCACAAAAGCATTTATTGCTTTGTTGGATGGTTGTTGAATTGTTAACTTGTTCAGAGATCAAAATGTTAGCCAGGCAACGATTTATAGGACAATAAGAGAATGCGAAGAAGGTATAGCTTGCACTAATTTGCCGAAATATGGAAAACCTCATGTTTTGACAGGAAACAGGATTAGTAGACTGGTTTTGAGGTCTCATACAAGATCGTCCAGAGAAAGTTGTAGAGAAATGGTGTACATTATCGAAAAAGAAGGAAGTGTCCCAAATACACCCAGGCACAGCTTGAAGCAATACCTAGATCTTGAAGAGCTTTGAGACGAAGGCGTTTTGTGAGGAACCGTGTGATTATAATGGATGATGAGAAATACTTCACGCTGTCACATTCCGAAATGAAAGGTAACGATGGATTTTACACCTCTGATATTGAAAACTGCCCAAACGAAGTAAAATTTAAAGCAAAATCAAAATATGCTGACAAAGTTTTAGTTTGATGCACCATTTCTGAGGCTGGTATTTCAACACCCTATCTTTGTCGAGTTCCGGGAGAAGATTTATACCCAAAGCTCTTTACCGAAAATGCTTAGTTTTATTAATGTCCATCATCAGAACGACGATATAATATTTTAGCCTGATTTCGTTTCGTGTCATTGTGCCAGGAGGTTGGAGCAGAATATTTACAATTACGTACCGAGAGAAGATAACCCCCCAAATGTTCCTCAAGTTCGGCCAATAGAAGAATTTTTGATCATTATTTTGTCGAGAGGTTTATGAAAACGGATGGGAGGCCCAAAATGACAACAATTGCGGGCAGTGGACCCGAACATCTTCCAAAGGAATATGAGACAAGTCTTAGCCAAATTGCGTGCCATTGAGCACCATAGCCCGCTATCAGTTTTGTAAATTAGTTTTCGTGTTGTTAAAAGATGTAAAATGAACCATTAATATTTAAGTTGGAATAAGATTTCGTTATTTTACTGATTAAGACTGTTGATTTTTTTCTCAAAACGTATGTCCCATGCGTTAGGAGTTCGTAACATGGTAATGGCAATCACAGCAATATGCAAACGACATTTCTTAAAAGGTGCTCGGCGACCTATTCTTACCCAACAGAACAACGAAAAATCTAAACGAGATTGAAAAGAAAACTTTTTTAAGATGTTTACTTTTTACACTTATTATAACAATTTATGTTTGTAGATAGGAGGCGTATTAGAGCCTCCACAGTGAAGTAAACGTGATTAAATATATATTTCCACCAGAGCCATGAAAAGCAAACAAGCGATGAGCTGGCTTAATAAACAGTTTAAAAAAGTGTTAGTTAGCACCAAAGAAGAAATGGCAGCACCTTAGTCAAATTGAGAACTTTAGCTGAGAAGCAGAACTTAAACTTAATGCATCCAAATTCTGTATAATGACCATAGACAGACTTAATATTCTGCCTCAACAATTACCACTGATTTTAGATTTAGAAACAACAACTGAAGTGATATATCTGGGCGCCAGTAAGAACGTCACACCGGAAAAGAGACCAATAAACGACTATACTAGTACAGTAACTGTAATAAATACGTACCTTCAACTACATCTCTTTCGAAGACCCGTGAAAGGTTTTAAGCAAACATACCACCGTACATCTCACAAAGAAATACTGAAATACAGATTTAATTCTACATTGGAATCGACACGTTGTCACTGCTGTTTGACTTATAATCTGTTGTTATAAAGAAATGACCTTTAGTTCAGTACCTGAAGTTATCGCCTGGTATAAAAACATATCAGTTCTCAACACGTCATGCCACTATCTTCTCTTATTGACAAGTTTTGTTCCTGCATAAATACGCAATAATGAAATGGTTTGGGTGTTTCATACTCTCAGTTCCTACAGTTGTCATGGATAAAATGGAAGTTACATGAAAGGTAATATACTGCAGACCCTAATATTTCCATTCACTACTTATAGATACTGGTTACTACAAGCTGCATGCCGAAGACTTATTAAAGGCTTTGAGATGACATGTTACAGAAGAATGCTCCATGAACGAGTACTGTGAACAGCACGTAGAACAAAAATGAGTAGAAGTGTTAACACTTCCCGTGGTTTGGAGCCCACGTTAAGCTGTAGATCCTCTAAGTCTGTGGCACTCTAAACGCGCAAGACAGGCATAGGAGAGAAGATCGCTACTACGGTTTTACTTAAAATGCATTCTGCCCAGTGCAGTAGTTATTTTTATTATTTTTTAAGATTTAGGTAATTTACTATAGAATTAATTCCACAAGCTTTTGAATGATCAAATATAAATTAATTGTCAAAGATGAAATGAAATAAATATTATCTTATTATATATTATGATTCAACTTAAAATGGTTTCGGCTTAAGCTTACAATTGTTTGTTCGGTTTGTATAAGTCATCCACCACCAATGACTAATTATGTTGTCCATGTTACACACCGCATTGCCAATACAATAATGCAGTTCTAATGATCATTTGTAGGAGCGTAAATACACTATGGCGTTAATATTCTTCATTAGTTGGCTTTTAGCAATTACTTTGTGTGGTGTGCAACATAAGTAGATATCTACACAAAATTAGTTTTTGTTTGCCATTAAGCCGAAACGTAAATTAAATTATGAAGATGTTTCAAACTTTTTTGAGTAGTTTATTCCTGAAATAAATAATTTTGGCCCGCTTATCTTCTTCTCCGTCATATTCTCATTTCTGAGAAGTCGCGATACCATGATTACGTGCATTTGTTTATGGTTTCTCTATGAGTGCCGGTCTTGAGATTCCCTGAGCGTATTTTGTAGTGGACATCCTGTTATGGCTTTTACTTGATCAAGCCATCTTGTCGGTGATCTGCTCCGTGGTCTATTGCCCTTTACTTTTCACTGCACGATGAGTCACTCTAGACTATCTGTTTGTCTTCTAACTGTATGACCAAAGTACTGCAGAATTAGTCGGCGACATATCGTGGAAAGCCTGTCTGTATCTCCTATTGGCTATTTTATTCAATGTGGATCTGTTAGTGCGTCTTTCCATCCATGATTCTACGCCAGCATCACATCTCGAGTGCGTCTATTCTCTTTAAGTCTAATTTGATTGTCCACGTCTCTGCCCCATACATCAAGATTGCAAAGATAAGTGATTTCACTAGAGCTATGCAGTTAATGTTTCTTGTGACCTGTTGGTCTTTCCATATTTTTGTAAGTTTGGTCATAGCGATGCGATGCGTCTTCTGATTTCTTCCTCGCATCCTCCTTGGTTGCTTATTAGGGGCCCTAGGTATATGAACTTATCGACATTCTCTGTTTTTTAGAAGTCGTCTTGGTGGTAGGGTGCGACCTCTATCGACTATCATTTGCTTTGTCATGTTTAAGTTTATTTCCAGCCCCAAAAATCTGCTTTCTCTCGTAACTCGTTCTAATATTTGTTGCATATCGTTCTCGTCTCTAGCCAATATTGTTGTATCGTCGGCGTATCGACGGTTGGTGAGCCCTTTCTCGCCAATGGAGATGCCGCCTTTAAAATTATCCAGTGCGTGTCTCATTATATACTCTCCATGTGCATTGAAGAGTCGGGTGAAAGTATGCAACCTTTTTGCACTCCCTTTTTAACAGCAAATGTATCTGATTCGTGCTGATCCAACTAGACTACTGCTTGATTCTCCATCAGTGATATAAGGTGGTTCGGGACTCCCATTTCGTCTAGAACTGTCCAGCGTTGTTGCCATTGGACACAGTCGAAAGCCTTTTTATAATCGACGAAACACAGTACCATGGGGTATTAAATTCCTGTGATTTGTCAATCAGTTGTCTTGTGTTGAATATGTGATCTTTGTATTCGCTTATACTGGTTATGAAACTTCAAAAACGTGTCTCTGCAGTGTTAAAAATACAGGTAAGTACCCTACAATCTATACAAAAACACAATAACGAAAATCAAAATTCCGAAGGAGATATAGTAAATAAAACCAGCAAATCTAAGAGTCTCCAAAATCATCTAATATCTTTGATGTGAAAGTGAGGGAATGCGGGAGATAATTTTGCAGAAAGTACTTCGAAAAAAAAACTATGAAATATAGAACATATTATTATTATAACACTTTAAATTCATTAAACAGTGAACCTTAATAAAGATATATTGTTGATTTGAGCCGTGCAAGTCTTCAACGTACATTTCAGTGCATGAATTTCAAATATAAAGGAGGTTGCAATATAAAAACCCGATCTTGTACATAGAACTAAGTTTCTGCGAAAATATATGGATTACAAAAACCGAGAATGTAAGTTTGTTTACTTAGACGAAACTTGGATTTTTGAGAAGGGTGCTTGCAAAAGGAATTGGCAGGACGAGTCAATTAAGAGTGTAAGAAACTGGTGAAGGCAAGCGTTTTCACGTTCATATCGTTTTAATTCATTTAGAAGAGCCGGCACTGATACTACACCGTATCATTCTGCTGTTCTGAAAGAACAGCCTGCTTTCCATCCGCGCAAAGACGACATAAACATGTGGTTACAGACGCAAACCATGAATTTCCAAAAAACTGCGTTAGAATCACAAGTATTTTCGATTGCACGACAACTTAAAAACCCGAAAAATATATTATTAATAAAATAACCATTAAGCAGGACATGCGGTTTTGGGACTTCCTCCGTATCACCACCAATTTAAAGCGATTGAGAATATACGGAGTACATGCAAAAAATATTGGGACAAACGGATATGGTGACGTAGTTTCTATGTGGAACGAAGCTTTATCAGTTCTTATGCTTGAAGTGTAGAAGAAACCATTGAACACGCTGAAAAGTTAATTCAAGAGTGGTGAGAACGTGAACGTGTGATTGAAAAAATAACGCCAATTGTAATTACTTTAGTTCAAATTCAGACTCCGATTATACTGCTGGTAGCGATGATCATCATATGTAGCTGCTTATTAACCTGATTTATTAGAAATTTATTGCTGAAATTAAAAATTATTATTATTGAAACCTTTTTTTACCTGCAACATAGTATGTACTATAACTATACTATATATGACTATTATTATTATTCGACATTATGAGTTGTAAAGGTCATAATTAATTATATAAAAATTCGTAACAAATTTATGGTAAATACATTATACTAAATTTGAGAAACAAATATTTCTGCTAAAATTCAGTTTTAATTGTGTTTCCTAGAAACCTTGACGCTGAATGATTATGATGACCAGAAACCCTGATAGTCGCCTGTCTTGCTTCTATGCATTACTTAAATATCAAGTAAATATAAACACTCGTAATAGTTTACGTTCTATGTTGAGATACGCTATGACTAATAAGTTTAAATGAAATATAATCAGTACAATTGAGGTGAAATGAGATGAAATATGTTGATATTTTGATAATTATTACGAATTTTGGATAGTACACTAAATGTGTTTTGAAATAGGTGGTTTAGGTACTACTACGATTGAAAAAATTTATCAACGCTAAACTGGTAGCTAGGTAAGCCTTTGAGACATGCTATAGTAAAAAATTATTTCATTTGTAACACAACTCTTTAAAATATACGGTTTTCTACCCTCTAATTGTTAATTTTCCTAAAAAGAAAGTGACAAATTACACGCAGGGAAACACTAACCATATGAGAAATATGGAAACTGCCGAAAGGTATACAGTTTGCGCGTAACAGTTTTTGTATAAACTTGTCAAACACGTAGCATTTCCGCTATAGCCCTTAGCAATTCAATTAAGTCCACCTATAGTCAAAATCCATTTTAATGAATTTTGGTTGCGATGGCAGTGTCTAAATTAACGTCATTCATTTACCTCCGCAAACTGTTGAGGAAATGTACCTGTCTCGGGCCGTAACATTATTGTGTCACGGCACATTTCCTAAATATTATAAATTGTTTAAGAGGTATCAACGTGAAGTATAATTTGACAGCACATATTCAATTTTACATTTTTGAAACTCATTAATTCGCTGTAGGAGCCCGAAGCAAATTGAAAGAAATTGGGGCTTTACAGTTCCGCGGTTGGAGGTCACATCGTGAAAAGTTGCATTTGCTTTCTGTCAGATATAAAATGGACGATTAACGAATCGTTAGAGAGTATACACATCAAACACTGCAAAACGAGATATAATTGACCTTGAAGGAGGTCACTGCAGTGACCTGGAGCTGCACTTTACCTACTTTCGGAGACGGAAATTTATTTCTACCTAATTCTTCACACATTTTCTCATTCAACAAATAATTATGCATACATAAGTACAGGAGAACGTAAAAGTAAACTGACTTTTTAATTGAGCCTTACACTTCATTAAGTGTGCGGCCAATAGAAATTTATTAATGCTCCGGGCTGAATATTTAAAGAATGATTAATGAATATGGGTATATTAACAGTAACACACGTAAAAAATTAATTTGTAACTCCAGTTCAGTTTGTTTTTGCGTGCAAATTTACATTTGTGTCAATTCACACTGCATAGCTGTTAAAATTGATTGTAACACATTTTTCCGGACAGGTTTGCCGATACGCAATCTGAAAAATTGCCGTTCGTGGAACTCATTACAACAATTTTATTTATACATTTTGCACTGGGTTGCATCTTCGCTAGCTAATGCACTTTTAAATTGCACCTTTATTAATCTTAAATTCAAAACCTGTCCGCACTAAACACCGCTCTGATGAACTTTAATGAAATTATAAGAGTGATCAACAATGTGCAATTTATAAAATGAATCTGGCAATTTACTTTATGTCCCGCCGAAAATTTAATTTGATGATTCCATATGCGCTATAATTTAGCAGGGAGAATATTGCATTCTGAAACATGCACACCAATTCAATGTATACTTTGTATATCTGTAATGCCAATATTCTTTGTATATTTCTACCATAATAGAAGAGACAGTTACAAGTAATCCAACAATACAAGGTGGGTTTGATAATTTATAAAAATACTTTGAACAGGTGTTTGAAATTTTCACTAACAGAAAGTTGTAGAAATAGAGGCTGCTAGCCTTTCAGTGATAATTTCGATTAATGATGTTATTAGTATTTAAACAGCTGACATGCCGTTTTACAAGGTTGAGAGATTGGAGAATAAATGACTAAAAATGTAGTAGGGTATTCGGTTGCGATTAATTAAATTAATAGCTTTTATCGAACATCGCTTATTCATCACAGCTTTTTCTATTGCATCACATGACTATTACCGAAATCATCGAATAAAATGTTTATTACAATATGGTCAATAAATATATATTACACCAGGTTTTGCCCTACCAATTTGTTATTTTCTAGGATATGTACTTAACCTGTGATGAATAAATAAAAGTATTGCCCTTTATTGTAATTGTTTATTAAATTTTTTCTACCATGGTAATCTTTGCCTTTTTGCTTGTTCGACTACAGCGAGATCATTAATACTACTTTGCATATTTACTTCCATTCTTGGTATACTAGTATAAAGTTCGGCAACGAAGTCATTCAAATTTCTGATTATCTTTTATTTTTGCTGACAGTATAGACCCTTGCTACACACGGTTGCTAGAATGGTTGCAATAGTAAATTACCCCAAAAAAACAATTAACCACATCCTTGCGGTATCGCAGTTGTTGCCTTTTAACAAATGTTACTATATCTTCACCTTTTTTAGTCTCTCTAGTTCGTAGTTCATTTTTAATCTACAATTCTCTGTCTTCTTTTTGTACTGAACCGTATATTGTTCTCAAGAATTTACTTTCAAATATTTGTAAGATTGCTTTATGCTTTTGTGAAAGTACCCATCTTTCACAGCCATATGTCACGACTGGTATTATCAAACTACTAAATGGCTACTTCTCACTAGGTTTCAGAAGGCATACAATGTTTTAACACTTTGTATATTCTGGATCGCATTTTCTCTTTTTCGCTGTTGTCCATATTAAAATTAGCTCCTAAATACTTAAACATTGTTATATCTTGAAACTCTAATCTATCTATTTCTATGTTTGGCCTGTCCGCCTGGGTACTTCTTGTATTACTCTTATTTTTGGCTTTTGTTCATTTGTATTTAACCCTTGTTGAGACAAAAAAGAAAACTAAACTACTGCTTTCTAGTGTATATGCTACTAAGATTATTAAAATATTCTAACCTGATTGTATACATGTAAAAATTTGGCATTGTGATTACATTAACTATCCCCGTTAAACACGTCAGTGATGATCGAGAATACTATTTATTTTCCAGATATATGATGATCAACATTTCTGTAAATTACATAAATAAAAGCAGAAACTTTGAACTTGTCGATTTATTGCATAAATTGAGCAACATTGAACAAATATTTATAAATTACAATAAATTTCTTATAAATAAATTTGTCACTGTGTTATACATTAAAAAATGAACATTTTGATATCTCACTTGTTATACTTTCGAAAATGCATATGCAAATAAATTCATAACAATTAAAGCCAATTATTATCAAAATCAACTCAGAGCTTCTTTACATACACTATTACATTACTATAAACATATTTTTGTTAAAAGAAAAGTTCAAGAAAATTACAAAATAAAATGTAACTGCCAATTTTACTCATATTTTGATAATTACAGCATAAGAATGCACACATAAGACTGATAAATTCCACCACACCTTTAACAAAATAAACAAACAAAACAAACCCCAACCTAGAATTTAAGGTTACACGGAATTAGGATGACAATCCAACATCGGAAACTATAAGAATAAGTCATATTTATACTGCACAGTGTAGCAAAATACAGCTTCACAAAATTTAGAAATAAGTTAAGTTATCTTCATAAGAGCCTTTTGTAACACAGCAATATATACGAAATGTAGTTCATAACATTTTGGTATGCGGCCCGGCAGGCATATTTATTTTTTAAATTTGGCGAACCGTCTAAACAGGTTGGCCACTGCTGGTTTATACAGATCGTTTTCACTCAGTACGAACTTCCTTCTCCTTTATCCACCTTCGCCACCTTCGTACTACACGAAAACGATCGGTATAAAGAATACAGAATTTTAATATGTGCTTATATTTTTTAAAAGCTAATATTTTAAAACTTTGCAGTATAGGAGGCCTTAAGAATATTTTTCAGTGTTGTTTTTAAATCTTACAAATAAGAAAATTTCAGGGCACCTTGTGGAGCCTTTAGCCCCTTGGCGTAGTCGGGCATGATGCGACTTACCTATATGGTCGGAACGGCCCTGGTCATTTTTCATTATATATTGTTATTAATAATATTTACTTTGTTCGTAAGAGCAATAAACATGTATACTTGCCAAAATACTGTACCAGATAACGGTCTCATTGTATAACGTCCTAAACAACACTGCAAAACAGGGGTCGCCAAACCACGGCCAGCGGGTCACATGCGGCCCTCTAGGAACATTCGTGAGATCCGCGTAATGTTACCATTGGAGTGGTCGATTTCACCACATTTTTGTTTTTAGTTGTGCTTTTATTATTATTATTGATGGAACCTTAACCTTTAAGTCGGCAGGTCGAAGAATTGTCATACTACCTGGGGGTGTTTTTTTTTATTATACCACTGTCCCTCCATTTCTCCCTAAAATAATCCACAAATATGCATCGATGCCCAATTGTCGGCTATATCACATTTCTGTTGCTTCCATCTATACGTTTTATTAATTGCAAAACTGATTGTATAATAGTGAATACCTGGAGTGATGTACTAGAACCTACCACAACCCCAACAACGCACTTACTCACCGGAAAGTTAACGGGCTGCCACCACGCCAGTTGGCACACTGAATGGAGGGTACATCAAGTTTCACCAGCCCCGCTCTAATGCCCTTCCTGCAGGAGCAGATTCAAGATCTCATAGATCGAAAAATATACCAATTCCCGACATGACAGTTAAAATAGTCTCGTTGGTTTCACAGCTAAACTTACAAAAAACCCTTCTCTTAGAGGTTTCACATGACGCCCTCCGTCATCTGCCCGCCACCACTTATTGGTTACTCAAGCGGTCCAATCCCTCGATAAGATTGCCAGCCTCTGCTGTAAAACATACAGGGTCCTTCAAAAGTATGGAATAATGGTTGTAAAAGAGTTGATATTAGTTTATACAAAGAAACCCTTAAATAGATGTATTGTGGCCAGGTATTAGGACACTTTTTGTAGAGTATATTTTATACCGATGATTGAACAACCTTATCTATTTTTTAGTCGTTTTTGCTGGATGTTTTTCTTCTCATTTTAATAATATGAACTTGTACAGACTTACATAGAAAAATTTGCGCTAAAAACGGAGAAAACTTCTGCATCCAGAGTCCCGTGTTTTGAAATTCACGCTTGCAATAGAAAACTGAAAAAAACCAAAACCAAACGACATTTATTACTACAACTAAGTTTGTTTCGGAATTAAAAAATCAAAATAGTCTTGTTAACATGGTGCCATTAAGTGAATGAGGGCGACCGAAGAAGAATGCAACGAGAAGTTCGTCAACTATTTAATATTCTGTATGCTGATCGAGTGGACATAGCGCAGTTGACGGTTGGTAAAACTGTAAGGAGATTTCCAGATATGGGGCATGTTAAGGATGTGCCCAAAACCGAAGATGAAAATTGGAACAACGGATAATAAAGCTCTAGATATGTTATTGGAAATACAAGCAAATCCGCATTGTTCTGATAAACAAGATTCATTGAATTTAGAAATGAGGGAAAGGCCTATATACAAAATTTTAAACAATCAGGAGTTTTATCCCTACAAACATTATCCTGTACAAGAATGAACACGCGAAGATTACAATTTTGTGAACTTAGCATATAATAATTATCCAAATTTTCTAAACCAAACAGTATTTTACGATAACGCCACCTTCTGTAATAATGGTTCTGTTAAATAGCTTAACTGCCGCTATTGATCCTAAGATAATTTTCATTGGATGTTAGAACATCATACACAATACCTCCAAACAATAGATGTTTGGGCAGGAATTGTGGGACAGTATATCACAGGTCCTCCTATTTTCGATGACACACTAAATAGCTGTATTTGTAATCACTACAAATAAGACGGGGTTTCTCCCCATTTTGGAATAAATATTCGTCAGTACCTCTACCAAGTTGTTCAAAATACATAGCTTTGAAGAAGGGGATGTATTAAGTGGCCACCGCGATCACCCGATCTAACGCCCCTCGACTTCTTCATGGGTCTACTTACAAAAGTTATTAACAATCAACCTAAAAGTTTAAAAGGTTTACAACCCCGAATTATGCAACAAATGAAGTTAATACAGCGGGTTGCCAAACTCTTTACAAAGTTTCGTACGCCGTCTTGCATATTGCTTAGGAGAAAACTGAAAACAGTTTAAACATTTCATGAAATGTAGTTTCTTTATTAGTTGATTTACGTTTATATTGTATTTCTTTGTCAATAACTATTAATTACACAAGTGTTGTTAGCTAGTAAATAGCTGTCATTGATAAACTGTTTATTTGTGTTTATTTTTATTACAATGTACCTATTTGTACTTGTAATAATAAATTATGTTCTGTTTATTGTTTGATATTACTATTGTATTATATATTTTTTCTTCCTTTACTATCATAAACACGAATTTCAACACAGTACTCTGGATGCGATAGTCTGTTTAGAAGTTTTACGTTGTTAAAAAGAGAAAATAATCTCTACTAATTAAGGCTAAAAAATGGCTACCGTACTATTTAAACAAAACACAGAGCTTACAGCATCGGTATAAAAAATTAAGGTTACAGAAGAGTAGCTACTAATGACTTGCCAAAATACTTTCATCTGAGGTGTTTTCTGTTAAAATTAATAAGTACGCCGTTACAACCATTTACCATACTTTTGAGGTACCCTGTATAATTTTTAACAATATCATGACTACCGATTTGTTAAACTGTTACTATCGATAGTGTCATAAAATATCGATTATTGGCAGTATTTTTTTCTGTCTCTAATATTTACCTACTATTTATATTACCACCGAAATAGTAAAGTAAAAACATCTATTTTTCTTTAACTGGAATACATATCTCTTTGTAGATATTTCATAGTGGTAAACTGCGGTAATTATGTAATAGGACATTTTCCTCTTATTATTTTTTATTTAATTTAATCATAATATATAACCTGATTAATCTTAACTTAATCTTTAAACAAAATTTTTTGAAAGAGATATGTCTATGCCTTTCTATATTATATTTTACTATCATGAAGAGAAAGAATCCGTTATCAATAAGAGATGAACGAAACAGTTTGGTTAGTTTGGTTTACAACAGTATATTTGGATTAATGTTTTAATATCCCATAATACCACTGTAATCTCGCAGTTTTTGAAAACATATTTGGTACATTTGGATTTGCACAGATAGTAGAAGTATGTATATATTCACTTTTGTAATATCAAATTAATCTTTACAAAACGAAACTAAAAAAAGTTGTCCAGCTTCCGTTTTTGATCATTTTTAAAAGTTTAGTACTTTCTTAAATTCCTATTAGTATTATATATTTTAAATATAATTAAAATCGGAGCCCCTGTTTTGAGTGACACATCAGTTACGTTAGGATTCTCAAAAATTGGTGAAAGGCCTCAGATACGAGGTCTGTAAATAAACAAACAACATATTTACAGGCCTCTCAGACCTTAAGTATATCATAGAATGTACCTAATGTAAAACCATTAACCAAAAATATTGTTTTGTAAACATATTTTTTAAAACACGCTATTTTACCGTTCTTTGTATATATGCATACATTTAACACATACAAATCTCAAATTATTTAATACCCGCTGTAATTATGACGCTAAAGAGATATTAAATAAGTAAATTTGAATTATATCTGACAACTAACAATGTCGTTTTAAATTCCTATAATGCTTTAAAATTGGAGATACAACCAATAATTATCCTATTCTCAAAAAATTCTATGGGTTTATTGGATAGGGAATATTAAAAATAGCGTGAACAGGCGGTAAAGTTAGAATTTTTAGGAATTCCTGAAATGCCTTGGGTTAAACTTACCCTTATAGATATAATAATAATGGTGAGGCTCTACACCCCATGAAGAGGTTTGGCCTGCAAGGCGGACGGTCAGAGCTCCTGTATCCTTGCTCTCACACCTGACTGTCGCGTGGAAGATTAATGACACGAGGTGATGTGGTGGACACACAGACAACTGCATTATTACCCATGTTCATTAGAACGCAGGTACCCAATTATTTAAAGCGACTGGATAGGCCACACGCCAGGCTTCGACTCTAACCACTGGACCGCACAGGCGCTTACCCTTCTAGATAAATTAATAATCTATAAGTCTTTTACGCTTATGTCACGTGACAATTTGATCAAAATTCCTGTTTTTGAAAAAACATGCGGTAACAAATATTAAGATTTTGGAAGCGCGCCACTATTACAATTATTCTGGTTAAAATAACGTTTGTACGCTTGATGAATTTAGTTGTTAAGAAATATACATCCCCAAACGTTAATATTATTTGGATGGGTGCTTTTGAGTAAACGGACCTCAAATTCGGAATTTTCATAAACATCGTAGCATACAGATGAATGCGGCTGTTAGCATAAAAACTGAAAATCTAATAATAAAATGAACGGTAGCGAAAGAAAAATATGAAAAGGTAAAGAGATGGAGATATATTACAATAAGGACCAGGAAATCGACCATATAGAGGATTCGGGCTTATTTTGAAAGGTTGTATGGCGTTGACCCGAAAGCTGTTTTATCAACTGAAATACATATTGCGTTATAGAAATATTTCACGATCTATAAAACAAGTAATATAAAGCAAGTTATTGTATCACGTTCGTGCGTATCTAGATTCGTAAGAGGAACGTGCTGCTGTAATATGGTAATATGAATTTTGTTGAACTTTATGAACTTAACAAAGACGATCCGAAAACTTCAGAACGTTCTGTTACATCAAGGCAGTCAAACTATGTGAAACTGTGCAAACGGAATAACAATAGCAGCATTATGATGGGATAGGTTTTTCGTTTTGCACATATAAATTTATGATGATATTACATTCTAAAGTAGTAAGGTTAGCAGTGTTTGAAATTTTACTCCCTTAAAATTTACGTTTAATAAATTCTCGCCTACAAGAGATTCACCTACATAGTAAACAAGACTCCAGCCTTTCGCAGAAAATATCATAAG
This sequence comes from Limonius californicus, assembly GCA_014611495.1. Taxonomy (NCBI): domain Eukaryota; kingdom Metazoa; phylum Arthropoda; class Insecta; order Coleoptera; family Elateridae; genus Limonius; species Limonius californicus. The sequence continues at coordinate 11,329 of JABXWE010023480.1, read as the reverse complement.
CGAATATCAGGCGGGCTGAGACCAACTGTTCACAGTGAAACAAATACTAAAGAAAGCATGGGAATATGACGTAGATGTACATAATGTCTCCGTCGACTTCAAACAAGCTTATGACTCAATAGATCAAAACACACTATATAAAATCCTGGCAGAGTTCAAAATACCAACTAAGATCATAAGTCTAGTCAAAGCAACAATGGAAAACACGGAAGCGTGTGTGCGCACCTCAACTGGACTATCAGAGAAATTTTAAATATCGAGAGGGCTGAAACAAGGAGATGGACTCGCACCCACACTATTCAATCTCGAGCTGGAACACGTAATAAGACAGATGAGCGTAGGGGGCGCTAACCTACTGACCAATAAAACTACCCCATTAACCGCGTATGCAGAGGACATTAACATACTCGGAATTAAATAGGCACGCAAAAAATGTCGGTCTGGAAATTAACATAGAAAAAACCAAAAGTCTAACGCAGTTGAGAACCAACAGACGGGCCCAGAACATCATACAAGAAGACAACATTGAAACGGTGACGCAGTTCACATACTTAGGAGCAGAGCTGACCGCAGATGGAACGGAGGAGCAAGAGATTAAAAGAAGGATAACGGCAGCTAACAAGGTGTATTATGCGCTGTCGAAAATCCTCCAATCACGAAACATCCATCGCAACACAAAGCTGAGGATATACATAACCGTAATAAGACCGATACTGATATATGACTGCGAAACATGGATAATGACAGACAGCTCAGCAAATAAATTAAACTTTTTTGAAAGAAAAGTCTTAAGGAAGATACTGGGGCCAATGAGTGATAACGGATTCTGGCGAATAAGATATAACCATGAGATTTACCAGATCTACAAGGAACCGCCGGTAGTAGACTTCATACGCATACAGCGATTACAGTGGGCTGGACATGTTAACAGAATGGAAGATGTAAGGTTACCAAAAAGAGCACTTAATACCAGAATCCAAGGCAAGAGACCAACGGGGAAACTACGAAAACGATGGGAGGAGAAAGTGGCCGAAGATGCACGAAAGTTACTCGATGTCAGAAGCTGGAGGAGAACATCAGCAGATAGGCAGCAATGGAGACAAAAGGTAAAGGAGGCCAAGGCCCGATACGGCTGTAGCGCCGTCAAAGAAGAAATTCTCGCTTTATGAATTACATTAATGTATATGTCGAATCCAGAAGATGTAATTGTACATTTCATGAAAAGGACATCCACTTGATGAAGCGGTTCCTCATACTGTAATTTCAAAGTTTTCCGGTACCTGGACAAAAATCCCATCCATTTGATGAAGTGGAACCCATTCTCTTCTAGATGAAGAAATTATACGAGACTACAGCATTTCGATAAGCAAATTGTCCATTTCGTGAAAAGGTGGGATAGAAAACAATATTTGGTTTAATAATTATTGCGGCGGCGCAAGTGGATGTCCAATTCGTGGAAAGGTCACATCACGGACCATCTGTCAAACAGTGCCATTTAGAGAGTTGTTTTGTGCTTGATGAGTTGTGAGTTGTTGTCGTTTGTTTTCATTTCGGGGTTCTTTTCTCATTACCTCATTATTGGTGTGACATGGAGTACGGCGCTAGAGACAATTTCTTCAATGAAATCGGGCAATATTGCTCAAGACAACCAGAAAAAACACCCTTCTCCAAAGAGACACAAGCTGCTGTTGTTGAATAAATTCTATTTGCCAAAGCGAAATCGTAAGTTATTCCTAGTCTACTCCTTGTACAAATTCAACAAAAGTTTATATAAACTAGGTACTATTTACTCCAGGGGCCAGAAGAGTAGAAGGGAGTATTACCTGCTTGCCACCTATGATGTTTTGTCTCTTGGTATGTAAGATATGTTTGATAAAAACGCGCGACAAAAGTGAAGACACTGAAATCAGATATCTAGTCGCATACGAAGACCTCTATAATCGGTGTCACGAAATACACGTTTCAGCAGGACATGGAGGAAATGTAAGGATGAGAAATGCTGTTAAAATCAAATACTGTGTGCCTACACCTTGCATTGAAGCATATTAAAAAAGTTGGAACTCGTGCAATGAGGAGAAAAGCATATCTTGAAACTTGTCGTGAAGCCAATAACAGCCAACGATTTTAATGAAAGAGGACAGATAGATATTATTGATTTGTAATCTCTTTCGGATGGCAAATTTAAGTGGATATTGAATTACCAAGATCACAGTACCAAATTCGTTTGCTTGAGGCCTTTCGAGACGAAAATAGTTGCAGAGGTGGCTTCTCAACTGTTGAAAATCTTCCTAACTTTTGGGGCACCCCGCATCTTCATCTTACAAAGCGATAACGGTCGTGAATTTGTGAACCAGGTGATCAAGGAATTGAAAGAATTGTGGCCTGAATGTGTTATCGTGAATGGACGTCTTCGTCATCTACAAAGTCAGGGCGGCATCGAACGCAGTAATCAAGACATCGAGAACATGAACCGATCTTGTCCGATAATGATTCAACACACTGGACAATCGGGCTTCATTTCGTGCAATGCCAATAAAATATATCTCATCAGCAAATGATCGGGCGATTTCCCTATAAAGCACTTTTTGGCCATAACCCGCGTGTGGGTTTCACTACTTCCAACCAGCCGAAAGAAGTTCTAGAACGCTTAGTGAATGAAGAAGACCTGGATATTCTTGCTGATGAAGAATTACCGCAGGGAAATAAAACAACTTACAGAGAAACTGATCACAGTGGTAAGTTACCAAATGAAGCGCGAAATGGAGAAGATGATGAAGATGAAGGGATACTTGACTCTGCCACAGTCGAAACAAATAATGAATTTAACAATGATGAGATCTATAGTGAGTCTTACCTCCCACAAAGCGATCGGCTTATAAGGCCTGTGAAAGCTTCATAATAATTAGTTGTACCTCTATTTACAGAACGCCACGATAAATCCTTAGTTCCAGTTGTTCACGATTTAACGAAATCATCATTATTTTTGACAAATAGAAGACTAATTAAATATTTAAGAAAAAGATCGTTGTTGTTACTGATGTCGATCTACAGGTAATAAAAATTCCAGTTTCTGACGCCGATATTCTTCAGATCCCTTTCCACTGCATCTATCCATCTTCGTTTGGGTCGTCCGACTATTCTTTTTCCTCCTGCCTTGCCCATCAATAACTTTTTAGTTGGTTAGACGTCGTCCATCCTTATGACGTGCCCTGCCCATCTCAATCGTCCAGTTTTATTTGTCCTTACTATATCTGTATCACCTTATAGTAAAATGGTATATCTCGTGGTTGTATTGTCTTCGGCAGGTATTATGTTCTTGGATAGGGCCATAGATTTTCCTTAGGACCTTTCTTTCGAATATTAGTAGGCGTGACTCATCAGCTTTGGTTAGTTACCAGGTTTCAGAACTATAAGTTAAAACTGGCCTTAGTAATGTTTTGTAAAGGATTATTTTGGATGTCCACTTGAGAATATGGGAGGTGAGTTGCTTTCTAATGCCATAATAACATCTGTTTCCCTTCATAATTCTTCTGTTAAACTCTGGGTTGGTGTTAGATGCATTGTTGATCAGGGAGCCTAAGTACACAAACTGCCGTACGGCTTCTAAGTTGTATTCGTCGATGGTGATATTTTGTTTTATTTTATTAGGGCGCGCTTCTGAACTTGGTATCGGCATGAATTTTGTTTTCATTTCATATATCTCAAGTCCCATGATGTTGGCGGCTTGTTCCAAACTAACAAAGCCGCTTTGTTGTCTATTGTTCCTCTCGTTATTATGTCTATGTCGTCCGCATAGGCTAGAAGCTGCATGGATCTTGTGTATATAGTTGCTGTGGTATTGATTTGTGAATTACGCACTACCTTGACTAAGGCTATATTAAAAAGTAGGCGCGTTGCCTTGTCTTAAGCCTGTAAAAGTCTGGAACTGCTCCGAAACATCATTCTGTACCTTAATCATGCATTGAACTTTTGCTAGTAATGCTTTGACAAGTTTTAAAAGCTTTTGTGGTATCTCCATCTCGGTCATGGCATTATACATCACTAATTATACTATCGTATGCCGCTTTAAAGTGCACGAACGTGTGGTACGTATTTATGCTGTATTTAGTGGTTTTTTCAATTATTTGTCTGAAAGAGAATATTTGATCAATCGTGGACTTGTTTCTTCGGAAGCCACATTGATAACTCCCGAGATAGTTTTCGACATAAGGCAGTACTCTTTGATATAGTATGTTCGAGGATATCTGATATAATGTGTAACAGAGTAATGTCCCTATAGTTAGTACATTCTAATTGGTTGCCTTTCTTATGGACGGGACACATTATTCCCACATACCATTTTTCTGGTATGGTCTTTATCTTCTATATTTCGATCATCAGTTGGTGTATTTGATAAATTAAATCCTCTCCACACTTATAGATCTCTCTTAGGATTCCATCTATTCCTGGTGATTTATTATTATTAAGTTTTCTAACTGCTTGTCGGGTGTCTTTCAAGGTGGGTGGTGGTTTATTTTCTTCTTTGATACTTGTGTTTTCGTCCTCATGTGTATTGATTTCTTCATTATTTTTATTTACATTCAGAAGCTGGTTAAAATGCTCTGTCCATCTGTTGAGTATCTCGGTGCTGTCACTAATTATGTTTCCTTCCTTGTCATAGCACATTGTACATCTTGGCTTGAATTCCTTGCGCATATTGTTTATAATTCTACAAAACTTTCTACTTTCATTCTGGGTTATGGCTGTTTCGAGTTCCTCTATTTTCTTATTCTCATATTCCTTCTTTTTCCTTTTATGTATCCGTTTTTCTTCTCTTCTCTTCTTTTTATATTCTAAATGATGATATATTGCAATTTTAAACGACACTCATAATTTCATCTGTTGCATAGCGGAGCACTGCGGACGCTGGCCGTACGGTATTCATAGTCTAGCACAATCCGCGTTGGTCAGTACTCGAATGGGTGGACCAATATAGTGGCATATGCAACCGGTCGTGCTTTGGAGGGTACTTAAAACGGTCGGTCCCGGTTGTCGTACGAACATCTTTGACAATCGTAAACCATGTAGTGGAACTTCTCTTCTCTGTTCAACGGGTTAGGCTAGCTTCTCTCCGGCTTACGTGCAAAGAGAGCTTAGAGAACCTACTCATTATGGGTAATTAACAGGCCATTGACCTACAATCAGAAGAAGAAGAATACTCATAACTAATTATACATATTTATACAGTAATTTAATAATTAAGCGTTGTCTTTCTTTAATAATTATTGTGTAGAGAGTGTAGTGAGATTATATTTAATATGGTCTGCAGTGTATAAAATCATTTAATAAAATGATTATTTATACAATTATGTATATGTAGGATAGGTTTGTATTGTAGATATCGTTGTGTATGAAATTCAACGTTTGCTGATGTTTTGAGCTCGAAGATGTTTAGAAAGAATTACAACGGTAATCACAAAGATATAACATCTATTATTCGAAATAACAAAGAAATTCTGCAATGCAGGTTCTCCTTGCCATTTTACACTATTATACTTGTATTATCATTGAAAATATTGAACATTTCTGTTCTTTTATCATTCTATTCATTTGAATAATTTGAATTTGATAGCAAACCATGTAAAAAGGAACGCTACAGGGTATGAGAAAATTTCACGAAGCTACAGTAGATCCTTATTGACTTATTAGAATTATTGTTGTGTTTTAGCATGCGATGGTTCATTTTTTAAATAATAAGGGCACTTACAAATGACGTAGAAGCACCAAATTATGTCACACCCTAGTTGAGCGTGTGGAAAACAACTGTGCCAAATTTGAAATTGATATATTGTTTACATCCAGAGAAAAGTAGAAAAGAATTATTTTCGTAACTAAAAGCAGAAAAAAATGTTTTTCAAACAATTATTAATATCGTAGCAGATAAAGTCGGCTCCTACAAGATAGTTTCTAAAAAACTTAAAATAGCCAAGTAATACTAATTTCAAATCTGTTTTATGTAAGGGGTACCTCGTCATGAAAATTTGGATTCTGCATAATTATTTTAATGTTTAATTATCAAAGTACAACCGTCGAGTTAAAGAAAAACATTACATTAACACAAAACTTATATACTATTTAAGTGTGGTTGACAATCAAATTAATGAATTTCCTTAATTGTATAATGTTGTTCGAAAGTATAATGTCAATGGCAAATTTTTACAAAGAATCCTTGAAGGAAGAGTATAAAAGTTTTACAAAAACTCTGATAATAATCGAAACCTATTATGTAAACTGTTGTCAATAACGCTTACTGTAAGTTAAAACAATTTGTTGATTAGTCGCACTAACGCCTCACATAAGATTAATTATTAGCAATTGTTTAGATATCTGAAAATTTACATGTTCGTTGCTATTGAAGAAAAGATAAAAGTCAATAAAAATACAAAAAAAACCATTGATTTTGCAAATTTTGCAGAAGATTTAATAAATCAATGCAAAGAATATCTCTGAAGATCTAGTTTCGGAAAACCGGAAATTGGTAATTCATTAACAAATTTGGAATTTACCGGACCGCAAAAATACCGTTTGTTTCAGTTGGACAAATTTTAAAAATTCGACAAATTTATATTAATTAAATTGCCGAAACAACCGTTGTGGGAATACTAATTATGTACTATTATTGCCGCAAGACCCGGCAAACACAGAAACATTCGCGTTAATGAAAACCGCTTCACTTCATTTAAATAATTCAACAATTATTTACGCACATTGTCTACATTATTGTCAATTACTTTCCTTTTATACATTAAACCAGACTTGCAGAAACCTTAAAATGTCAGAATAAACAACCCAAGCACAATTGTGTTTGATGACATTTTTAATACGCTATCTCTGTTTCACTTTAGGATAAATAAACACAAGTTGTATGTTGTAGCGAAACATTTTTTGAACAAACCTTAGTGTCACTTATTCTATTCTTATTTTTATGTAAAATGTGGTACATTCACTGTCATAGATGTTTATCCAGCCTCACTTAACGTCTTATCGTCGCCTGGATCTGATGGTAATCCTATATTTCTTCTGTCTTCCAATTTAATCTTGAAGTTTGAGATAGCTAGATATCAAAATTGATTTAAATACAGTAACTGGCACCAATTAGACGATTTTATGGTGTCATTAGCTGCTTGTTATACGTTGCAGGTTGCTTCCTAAATTAGCACAAGTTAGAAATGTAATTTTTGACGCTTATAAAAGCAAATTTAATACTTTTCTCGCGTAATTGGATGTAATTGCTGCATTATCTTTAAACGAACCGGTATCAGTGGAAAACGTATGTAATTTTGTTCGTCGCAAATAAAACACTAAAACGGCCTCATAAATGTTCAAGGCAACTTCATTCATTAATGAGTGTACAAATTAGCCCAATAAATTGCATAAAATAAAGTAATAAATTATCATTTCGCCAATTTATTTTTTGCGATATTAATTCTTTTCAGAATAATAATTGGTGTAACCTGAGAACACCTGTGAGAAGTCTGGTAAACTCTATTATATCTCAGTTTTGTTGATTTTATATGGCATTAATATTCAACAGCAACGTTAAGAAAGGATAATCCTCATACTGAATCAAAAATTATAATAGTAAATGGGAAGGAAGCATTGTCGCAGGAAGCAGTCGATTGTGATTCTTTTACTGCACGCTGAAACTACTTACTGAATCTTTTCAACCTCCTTAAACAGGTTTCCACGATAATATTTCTTCCGTTTCTTCTTCTGCAAACAGATAGTTAACACCGATAGTTTAAGTAAGCGAATAATAGATCTCCAAGAACTATCGTAACCTATATTTCCTACTTTGACCATGTGTGCCCACTAACTTACTTTTGATATTTTTATAGCGAGCTACAAGAACAACTTGTTTGTTGAGTCATATTGATCCATACAGTTCAAATATATCCAAAATCAATGGTGAACTGAATACTTAGAGTCAAAAATCTTTTACTTAGAAGAATACAAATAATTCACAAAAACATTAAATAACTATAATTATGTTACTTATGCATTCATTTCAACACTAAAGTATGAAAAGCTAGCATATTTCCTCAGAAAACAGAAACAAAAATGCGAAGAACTCTGGTGTACAATAGGATCATATACGAGTGTATGCAAGGTTCGCGTGAAGTCAAAGCTTTATTATTCGCGTTATTCCTTGCATTCGAGAAATTACACGGAAATGCTTGGAATGTCATCTGAACTTGTGCGTGGAAATGTATTTAAGTGCTTATTGATTAATTGAGGCTAGCAATCTGCACCACATTCAAACTAGCAATCCTTTAGTTTTGCGAAGCTTACGCTGATGATTATTTATGTGGCGTGGAGGTATTTCAATGGGAGTTCCGAAGTGACTTTTATTACTTTTTGGTTTGCGTGCACAATTAAAAATAATCGACTGCTGTCAGCCATTAAAAAATCTTAGAGCGATTAGGACAGCATTAACCTGATTGGTGTCACCTTGTTTTATTGATTCCACAGTACAATTAATTTTCGACGATAAATATATGAATTTCAATAACAGAAAAAAGAAAACTACTGAATGTTTTTGAAAAACTGAGCATTCGAATCTTATATAATTTTTTACTAAACTATTTAGTATTTGGAACATTAACCCATTTATGCCCGAAATTAATTTTTTTACCAATACGGTAACATTCGGTAGTTTAGTCTAGAATCAAACAGGAAAGAAGAAAATCACAATGAAAAATTTTTATCAAGCCTAGTTCTTGAAATTCTAGGTGGGTCGTTAACGACCCATTGGGCAAATCAGATATAAATTATATGCAAAAAATATTTGTATTCAAAAAATTTTATTAGGGTGTAATGTTACATATCAACGGTTATTGGGTGTGATACTGCAAAAAACACTTGTCGTGTAACGCTACCTTGCACTTATTGCTCGATTTTGTTGATTTGTTCTTGCATACCGCGCATTTAAGCCTTTGTTGACCTGTGACTATCAAATGCTGCCCGTCACGCCTTGAAACAGGACTTACAAAATTGATTGAGGGACCAGTGGCTAGGGGAGGCTTTCCATATGTTTGTAATAGAGATATTGCTGCCAACCTTCTGAATTCTAAATTATCCACCTGTTTTCCGGGATGTCGCAATAAAATCCATGCATTATTCATACATACGTCAAAAGTCCAAAACAGCATAGGTATATACCACTTTTTTTCCACGGAATCCTATTCTGTAATTGGAGATGTTGTTACTCATGGGATCTACGCCTCCCATGGACTTGTTATAACAGTTAACAACATTTGGCTGGGGAATCTCAATTTTTGATTTTTCCTTTACTGACTACCTTGACGCTTTCCAAACTGGCATTAGTCCATATTCGTTTGAAAGTAATGTGACCACACTGTTGTCTCTCCACCTTGTGCACACGATATTATTTTCTTGGTCAACAAAAGAATCATATGTTTCTCTGTCTTTTCTCTTCATTGTTAAAGAATTTTCTATTGGGCATTTATCGGTTCGATTATCACGCACAGTGCTTGTGCCACCAAAACCCAGTTTCTCTATTTTTGTAATTAGACCAGCACTTGTAAAAAAATTATCAAAAAATAATGAAAAGTTTATGCCTGGAAAGTTAATTTTGAGCAAATTTGCAAATTTCATTACAACTGACCTAAACCAATATTTTCATTTTCTCTGTGAGTAGTTCGTCCCTGATACACATCAAAATTCACGCAATAAAACTGTTTACACCCGTTACGTCCAAAATAAAGAATCATTGATTCATCTATAGACATATGCTCGGCGATTGGTACATATCTTATAAAAAGCTCATTTAGTTTCTCTATCAGGGGACGTAATTTTGCCATCTTGTCATTCTTGGGCAGATTATCATTGTCTGCAGCATGAATATATCTAAAAATGTCTTCAAATCTATTCCTCCGCATGAAGTCTGACACTAAAGCATTTCTAGCATCTGGACGACTGGGACATATCCGCTTACATATAGTATTGATATAAATACTAACATTTCGTCGTTCCCTAGCTCTAATTGACAGTTTTTCGAAGCAGCGTACATACAGCTGTTTTTGACCAAGATTTCTAGAACGTCTGAAGATCAAAACAATTTTAAGAATTCTAATGGTTCACTATCTTTTGATAAGCTGATAGGAGGGACTCTCTTTACACTCAGCTGATCTTTAGTACTTTTTTGGAGATCTCCTTTTGTGCAGTGTCGCTTCTACGTAATTTTGACTTTTTTCATATTTTTTCCTTTTTCTGATACATTATTACTTTCCTTGTCTTCCCCGTTCTCGTCTTGATCTATTTCATCAACGTCGTCCACTAAACTAGTCTCAGCTTCCGCAAGAAGCTGCCTATAATTTAGTTTATTTGGATCGTTGCAATCTTCGTCCCCAGAGTCTTCGTCACTTTCAAAGCCTTGATTGTCGGGTGGAGTGATATATATGCAGTCAGGAACTACATCATCTTCTTCTAATTTTTCAATTTCCTCAAGCAATTCTGCTGTGCTCAAAGGTTTTGTCCTAAAATAAAAAGATACCGTTATTGCCCAACGGGTCGTTAGTGAACCACCCAAATTCAAATGTATTTTTTACTAAAAATATAGGTTAGAATTTGAATATTTGCTTATAAAGAATACGAAACAAGTTTATATAGAGTATATATCTTCATAAATTTACAGTGCAGTCTATAGGTACATAACTTACCAGTACTTCTTTAGATCCATTGCAGATAACTGAATTTAACTCTTTCTATAATGATACAATAACTTCCACCTAGTAGCAGCAAGCTCACCTCACAAATAACAACAGAAGCTTTATTCAGTGAACACGTTTCTTGTACCTGCAACCCCTTAAACGACCACCTAAACTTTAAAACATAATTTAAAAGGAATAGGTCGTTGACGACCCGTTGGGCATAAATGGGTTAAAATTTAAAGGTCATTAAATTTGACAATACATTATGTACGTGGTACAAATTAAAATGTAAAGTCGACATTGACGATATTGGCCGAACAATAACGTCCAATTTCCCTGGTCATTCTATTGCTTGGCAATGTTGTAAACATTTTCATATGATTTTAATATTTACATCCTTGTCCGGTCATTAACGTTGTGGGCCAAAAGCGAGTTCACAATGTTGATGTCATGAACATGTTACATATGAATATGATAAATCAGTAATTAAGTGTTTTTTTTTTCTTTTTTTAAAGAATCGTGGAGTTGCCATAGCAACTCCACGATTCTCATCCCACCCCGCTTACCTCGGATCAGCGCGCGTAGCGCTATGCACGAGTCTAACATGCCCCATCCTT